>BQNB010011796.1:0-78086 GCA_026074375.1 Tanacetum coccineum | reverse complement strand
AGTTTATACGAAAACAACATCTAAATGAATTCTAAGCATAAAACTAAATCAAAAGCAATCAATAAGGCATAATAAGCATCAATAAGAAAATAATAAGTAGAAAATAAGCAGTTTAAGCAAATAAATAAGCTAAGACAGGAATTAAAGCCAAAAAAAGTATTAGTAAACTAACCTTTGCCCTTTGCTCTAAACAAGGGCTAACATGCTCAAAAGAGCTTATCAACTAGCTCCATAAGCTTGTAAGAAAGCCATAAGCCCATCCCTTTTTGGCTTATCATCCATAAAACTAACACTAGCTTAACTCCACAATGCTTAACCAACTGTCTTGAAAATGACTAGACAAGCTCAAATAAGCTTTTAGGGGCTTATTTGAGCTTAAAGAGGGCTTGAGAAAACAATTTAGCTTATTAAGAAATTTGGGTAAAATGCATAAGTAAAAACTGAATTTAAAGAACACAAATGATTTAAGCTGAAAATTTAACTTTTATTAATTCATAAAAATGAGTTCAAAGCTGAATTACAATAAGCATAAAATAAGCTGGAAAATTTAAGCTACACTACTCCTAAACTACGTTCTCTTACAATGAAGAAATAAAGCCTATTTATATAAAACAAGGTGTAGGGTGTGTTTCTTTTGTGAGAGGCTTCCACGCCATAAATCTGAGCCCTTAAATCTATCTTGTGTTTCTTTGCTTTGATCTTAGCCCTTGAATTTGTCCCATCCAATCAATTCTCTTAGGATTGCCAACGTAGTTGTCTTATCTTTGAAGAATAGGTTAAATTGGGTTTGTTGGGTTATGGGGAAGAGGTTAAGAAGGTTTTGTCATTTTGTAGGGTACAATTATCAGGGATGATGAATAGTGGCGGGAAAGGTTTTGGCGGGTAATGGTTTTGTGTAGAATATAAATGACATATAATATCATGGATTAAAACTAATCTGGAGGTATGGTAAAATGGAATAAATGTGTATCCATATTATTAGAGAATTAAGGAAGAAAGATGGGAAGTTATGTGTGTTAGAGAGAGAACACACACACTTACACTTTTACAAAAGTGAGCTTCACCCCTCCATGGAAATATGGAGGGGTTATTTTAGTCCTAGTGACATACAACTATTGTAACTAGTCACTATTAGTCCATACGTGTCACGCTATAAATGAACTAATGTAATTCCGTGTTTGTCACCATATTTTAAGGCTAACAACTTGTAAAGCCATAATCGTGGAAAGATTAACACTTGTAAAGCCATCTAGAATCATTTGTGTCCTCAAGAAATTCTATGCATAGAAATTTGTGGAAATTCTATGCATAGCAATTTGTGGAAAGATTGACACTTGTAAAGCCATAATCGTTAAATGTGGAAAGAGGGTTAGCCTCAGTCGAGATAGATGTGACATATAGCTAGAGCATGTATAGGTTAATGAAAAGTCACCTACAAACCACGTAGTGTGGAACCTAGAACACAATATACAAGTTCAGATTTCATAACATCTTTAGTATTTTTTATTGTTTAGAACAATAAAAATGATGACATCATGCATGATTTGCTTCACTGACCGCCTTCCCGTAAATCAAGAAAATCAAGGCACATTAAAAACCTAAAACAATAAAGCTAATTTGAAAAATTCAAACTTAATTAGAAATTTAAAAACTAATTTGAAAATTATTTAAAAACTTTAAAACTAAAAAATACAAAATCTTAAAACTTATTTTTGTAAAACTAATTATTATAGCAAATAAGCTCAAAACAGATAGTCTATAAGAGGAATACAAAAACAAAGTATAATTGAAAAAGACCCAAGGGCGGAGATGGTTGAGGTCTTGACTTACTTTTTGGTATTTCCCTCCCTAAAATTTTTGGTATTTCCCTCCCCAAAATTTTTAAAAATCCCCCCATAATTTAAAAGTATTTCCTTCCCCAAATTTTTTAAAACGCCCCTATATTTTTTTCAGCAAATTTCAAATTCTCCCTCCACCCATCTCCATCTCCACCCAAGTTTCTAACATTTCTCACCAATCACAAGTCACCAATCACAGCCACCAGTGACCATCCACCATTTACCAGTCACGTCACAGCCACCAGTCACCATCCACCATTCACCAGTCACCAATCACAGCCACCAGTCACCATCCACCAGTCGCCGGTCCGGCTATCAACAACGGAGGGAGGTTCATTTAGATCTAAATTAGGTACTTTTTTAAATTAGGAAATCATTATGTGGTAATGTTAACTTATGCTTACTTTTCATTGTCAATCTTATTTGTTATACAGTCAGTGGTATCTTATTTGGTTGTGTATACTTTGGTCATTTTTAAAATAATGAGAAAAACAACATAATAGAAAAGCATCTGTGTTGTATATCAGGTAGTAGATCTGATAATCTCATAGTCGGAAACACTTAGCAGCAGTAAATACCATATAAGCTTCCACCATGGAACATGAGTATCATTTTTTGTGAGGTTGCAACTGGAAATAAGGCACTGTTTGGGTTAATGGGTTGCTCTTTTAAAAATAGTCATTGATGACAAAGGGAATTTGAGTACCATACAATGCCCACTGTCCATTGTAATTTTACACAAATGCTTTGATGCTTATATTGGTTTAATTTGTGACTTGTAAGATATATACGTTACCATTTGACCTCAAAAATAGCATGAACAAGTCTTGGATGAGAACTAGTAGGACCAAGAAACAATATATTGATGAAGTAGAAGCGTTTATTAAGTATGCAGTACCCAACTTGCAGAAGATGAGGAACATCGACCCACGAGGTAATAAATAACAGCTTATGATGTCATGTCCATGTACCACATGTTTAAACCATATAGAGCATAAAATAGAGGAAGTGCAGTTCCATTTATTCAAATACGGAATTGATTTAAGCTACACAAAATGGGATAAACATGGAGAAAAGGATGAGCAAGCAACAACTGTCCAAATACCTGTTAATGCTACAAACAGTGGTTTGTTGATGACAGGATTTTGTACATGGATTTTGGTTATGAAATTCCAACTGATGGCCCTTAGCAACAGTTGAAAATGGTTAATGCTTACAAAAAGAAAGATTTTGGATGACCTATGCCAAGTTTTCATGAATTATTATTAGACGCGGAGAAGCCACTTTACAAAGGATGTCCTGACTTCACAAAGTTGTCCGCAATAGTTAAACTACTCAACTTAAAGGGTAAGTATGGAGCTTCTGATAAGTTCTTTACTGAATTACTAGGATTGTTAAAAAAGATGCTACCTGCTGGTAACGAAATGGTTGAAAAAACTTTTCAGGCCAAATAAACTAATGTGAATGATGGGATCAGGTTACAAAAAGAACATGTTGTAGAAAAAACAACAATTGCATTCTTTACTGGAAGGATAACAAGGAGTTAACTGTTTGTCCAACTTGTAGGATATCAAGATGGAAGGTGGATAATAAGACACATAAAGTGTACAAAAACATTCCGGCAAAGGTAATGTGGTACTTTCCAATTATACCAAGACTGCAACGACTCTTTAAGTTATAAAGTATTTTAGAAGATCTAAGATGGCACTCAACATATATGTGTCATGTATCATGGAATTTTGGTCTACGACCAATGTAAAGACAGTAAATGGCGTGGTTCAGTTACAAGCCCTAATTGATGGAAAAAAGGTATTTGTTTCAGAAGCAATCATAAGAAGAGATCTTCATCTGGAAGATGTTGAAGGGGTTGAATGTCTGCCAAATAATGAGATTTTTGAAGAACTTGCCAGAATGGGGTATGAAAAACCTCCACCAAAGCTGACATTCTACAAGGCCTTCTTTGCTCCACAATGGAAGTTTCTAATCCACACCCTTATACAATATCTGAGTGCCAAGAGGACCGCATGGAATGAATTTAGCAGTACCATGGCCTCTGCTGTCATCTGCCTAGCCACAGGCAGATAATTCAATTTTTAAAGTATATTTTTGACAGCATGGTCAGAAATGTAGACAGTTCATCCAAGTTTCTGATGTATCCATGGTTTATACAAGTATTTTTGTACAATCAAGTGGATGATATGACCATCCATCATAATAAGTATACATCCCCTGCTCTCACTCAGAAGGTGTTTGCAAATATGAGGAGAGTTAGTAAAGGATTTTCTGGGAATGAGACTCCTTTATTTGACACTGTACTGGTTCAACCTCAAACTCAAGCAGATGAAGATGTTGAGATGCCTATTAATGAAGAGCAACCAGCCACCACAAGTGCTCCTTCCACATCTGAACCACAAGACCAGCCATCCATACCTCATGATTCCCTTATGATCAAGACCTACACACTTTCATACCACATGATTTACCTCTCTCACTGGTGTTAACCCTTATAGAAGAGAAGAGGGTTTTCGCAAATACATCTATCTTTCTTTTTTTTTAGTTGAACTAGCTGATTTGATGGCTTTATGTACAAGTTTGCAGAGGAAGGTTGATGCTTTAGAGAAGGACAAGCTTGCTCAAGCTATTGAAATTTTAAGTTTGAAGAAGAGGGTTGAAAAACTAGAGAAAAGGAGAAAGTCAAAACCCTTAGTTCTTAGAAGATTAAGAAAGATTGGTTCTACAACCAGAGTGGAATCTTCAAAGGAAGCTAGTTTGGGTGCTAAGGAGAATGCATCTAAATAGGGGGGTGATTTTTGATATTGATGCTCATGCTGAGATTTCTTTGGTGGATGAGACTCAGAGGCTGGATGATGATCTGATTTTTGATACAACTGCTGATCTTAGTGGTGAAGAAGTAGTTGTGAAGCCGGCATAAATTGGTGTTAGTCCTGCTCTTGATGTTGAAGTTAGTGTTGCTGAGCCTATAGTTACTATTGTTAGTTCATTAGTTACTACTGATAGTGTAACTATTACTGCTGTTGAGCCTATTAGTGCTGCTGCTCAACTAAAGGAATTTAACAGACAATGACATGGACAATGGACTGAGCTATTGCTGGAATTGAAGACTACTAAGCCTAAAGTGGTTAACAAAAAATAAAAAAAAAATTAAAAAAAAAAAAACTTTTGTCCCTATTTTAAACTCTGCTACAACAGTTACAACTACAAAACCAAAGGCTAAAGGGATTACTATTCAAGAGCCTTCAGTTACACAGAAAATAGCTGTTTCATTTATAAGTTCTTTCAAAGGCAAAGCAATAATGATTGAATCTAAAAAGCCAGTGAAAATAAAGGATCAAATTGCACATGATGAACAAGTTGCTAAAGATCTTCATGATAAGATTCAGGTTGAACTGGAAGAAGAAGTCAAAAGACAAGAAGAAGCTTCTATGGCTATTATTGCTGAATTATATGATACTGTTCAAGCACAGATTTATGCTGATCAGGAATTAGCTACTATAATGACTCTTGAAGAGCATGAAAAGTACACAGTTGAAGATAGGGCAAGAATGCTAGCATAATTCATTAAGAATAAGAAGAAACAGTTGGCAGTAGAAAGAGCTGAGGCTATCAGGAGCAAACCACCTACAAAGTCACAGTTAAGAAACCTAATGATGACTTATCTAAAGAATACAGGTAGGTTTACTCATGCTCAACTGAAGAATAGAGATTTTGAAGAGATTCAGGGTCTTTACAATAAGGAAAAGGAGCTGGTAGATACTTTTGTTCCTATTGGATCTGAAGAAGATGAAAGGAGGATTTAAAGAGTGAACCTCTAAAGCTCGAAGAAGGAAAGCAGTAATAAAGAAGTGGACAGTACAAATAAGAGAAAGAAAATGATTCGGATGAAGAGGAGCTCTAAAAAGTAAAAGACTGATGCTGATCTTAAAGAGGAAGAACAACTAAAAACTTTTCTGAGTATAGTTCCTAATGAAGAAGAAGCAATTAATTATGAAGTTCTTGACAGGAGGTATCAAATTGTTGACTGGAAGTCTGAATTTTATCATGATGATAGATATGGAGAACCTCATGACTATTATAGAGTTTTTAGAGCTGATGGAAGTTCAAGATATATCAAGACTTTCACTGAAATGGTTCAAGGATTGATAGGATGGGACTTTATTGAGTTAACATAGTTAGTGATGCAGAGATTTGAAACAACAACTCCCGAGGGAATTGATCTAATTCTATAGGGTGACTTAAAGACTATGTTTGAGGCAAAATGCAGTTGATGAACTCTAGAAGAATCAAGAAGATTGGATTCTCAAAAGCTAGAATTTGTATGAAAGATGTGGAGTTCATATTTTGATGCTAGAAGATGGTATTGCGTTTCACTGCTAGCCAGAAAGAAAAGTAACCACTTCAAAGAAAACTCTTGAGAAGATGTTAGTTTTGAGATTGACAGCTGAATCTGAAAGTGAAGCTGCTTTTGACTTACTTAGGTTTATTTAGAAGCAGATGATGAATGTGAAGTATGATAGTTTGGATACATCCTACCTATGATCAAGATGTTGCATATGAAGTAACTTCGAATGACTGGCAGGTAAATATCTAGTTTTGGGGCGGTTTATTGGTTGGATTTAAAGGCTTTATATTAGTTTTGGAGTTTCTGCTATTGGTTTAAAGTTACTACTATCAGTTAAAGATTAGTGCTGCTAGTTGAAGATTTTGCTGCTACTGAAGTTTTAAAGAATTTACTCCAAGTAGTTAGTGCTGTTAGTAGTAAATATTATACTGTCTTTGTAAGAAGTAATGTTAGTTTGTTGTACATAGTTAAACAGAAATGTGTGACTATATGTATCGAATTGTGATACACCTTAAATAATGTGTGACAAAAATATGACTCTTATGTATTTGACACCTAATATATACTTCATGTGACCATATATGACCATCTTGAAGTTTAGTCAACATAGACACTCAATGTGATAATTTCAAGGTTAATGATAACTGAGTTACTTTTTCTATAAATAATAGTCATATGAATATTTCACAATGTGACTATTTTGAATGTATTGGTCACATACAATACCCTTAGAATGTGGCCATAAACATGATATGGATACACATTTTTGATATGGTGTGACTATTGTAAAGCCTATAGTCACATGATCATGCTACAATTAAATGTGACTATACACATTAGGTTTTGGCAAGCAAACAAACACTAAACTTTAGACACACATATTAACTTACGTGACCATATGTATCAAATTTTGGTTACACTTAATCATGTATGTCTATGGTTTAGTGTGACCATATATGACATTTGGTCACACTGTTCAAGTGTGTGACATATATTTGTCACTTTTAAATGTATATCATGACATGCTTCAAACTTACTTTTTAGTTGTCACACATTTCAAATTTATGTGGCTAAATATTCAGCAAAAAATAGCAGTCACTTTTAAATAATGTGTGATAAACTTGACTATATGATTTAGCCATATACACAATTACTTCATGGGACCATATATGGATTTTGGTCACACTATTCAATTGTGTGACATATATTTGTCACATATGTATATATATAGCGTGACTAATGTTTCAAACTTATTTGTATCTATTACACGTCCCAAATTATAAGTGACTAAATAATCAACAAAAAATTACCAGTTAAGTCTAGTCACATAAATATCTAACTATGTGGCCGTTCAAAAAACAGCATGTGTGACGAAATCCTAGATTTGTACTAGTGACACCCCTTAGGAGAACAGTTGCTTCAGAATCCACTAACCTGAAACCAAGAAGCACTATTAGGAAGCTATATGAGCATGTTAGTAAGACACGTAATTGGTGGTATCCTAAGTTTACACCATCTGGATACAAATGGAAACCTAAGTTTCCAATAGGAAATGTCAACACAAATGTTAGTATGCCTCTAAGAAATGAATCTAGAACTGCTAATATTTTGGAACCTATAACTCCTAGGTGTTCCACTCTGTCCAATACTCCATTATCTTCTAATTCTTTTACAGCTCATAGAGATAATTCTATTCATCGTCGACTCTGGGTGCTCAAAGCACATGATGGGAAATCTCAAGCTTCTAACTAATTTTGTGGAGAAATTTCTGGGTATGGTCAAGTTTGGAAATGATCAAATTGCACTGATTCTTGGTTATGGGGATCTGGTTCAAGGAAATATCACTATCAAGAGGGCTTATTACGTCGAACGGCTAAATAACAATTTATTCTCCGTTGGTCAGTTCTGTGATGCGGATTTAGAAGTTGCTTTTCGGAAGTCTACATGTCATGTTTGTGATTTGAAGGGAAATGATCTTCTCACAGGTTCTCGTGGCACAGATCTTTACTTAATCGCTCTTCAAGACACATCCACTCCTAATCTAATTTGATTAATAGCTAAAGCTACATCATCACAAGCTTGGTTATGGCATCGTCGTCTTTCTTACTTAAACTTCGATTCCATCAACTTGCTGTTAAAGAATGATATTGTGATTGGTCTTCTAAATTTAAATTTCATCAAATATCATCTTTATTCTTCTTGTGAGTTAAGGAAAGCCAAATGAAAGTCTTTTCACACAAAGGCTAACCCGAGCTCCAAAAGACGTTTACAAATTCTACACATGGACTTATGTGGTCCCATGAGGGTAGAAAGCTTTAATGGGAAAAAAATATGTGTTGGTAATTGTTGATGACTATTCAAGATATACTTGGACTCACTTCTTGAGATCCAAAGACGAAACACCTGAAGTTCTCATTGATTTCCTTAGACTTGTTCAAGACTTCATGCTCAAGTTAGAATAGTTCGAACCGACAAAGGCATGAAATTTTTGAATAAAACTCTTCATGCATACTTTGCTCAAGAAGGGATTGAACACCAAACGTCAACTGCTCGAACACCTGAACAAAACGGCATTGTCGAAAGACGGAACCGTACTCTTGTTGAGGTTGCTCGAACAACGCTAAGCGTCGCTAAAGTTCCTCTACACTTTTGGGCTGAAGCAATTATAACAACGTGTTTTACTCAGAACTATTCACTCATAATTCCTCGACATGAGAAAACACCTTACCACATCATAAATGGCCGGAAATCGTCTGTTAAGTTCTTTCACATTTTTGGCTCTCTTTGCTACATCGTCAGAGATGGTGAAAATCTTAACAAAATGAAAGAAAAAGGTGATGCATGTATTTTTGTAGGGTATTCTACTAAGTCAAGAGTGTACCGAGTATATAACCAGAGAACAAGAGTGATAGTCGAAACCATTCATGTTAACTTTGACGAATTGCCTCTAATGGCGTCAGATCATGTTAGTTTTGACCCCGTTCCACAATGTCCAACAACGACACTTGAACATGACAATTGAAACCAAACATGGCAGGTTGCAAGTTTACTTGTTGTTTTGCAGCGTTGTGATTTGTTGCTTGTGGTTATATAACAGTCATGTATGTTGTGCAGGTGTCTTTTTGTTTTTTTTTTGTAATATTTGACTCTTTTCCTTGCATTTTTTTTGTTTTTATGTACTGTGTTTAAACTTTTTTGAGTTTTGTGTTATTGCTTGAGAAATCTTTGGTATAAGGAAATATGACATGGGATCTCTACCGCTGCAAAGTGTGTTGAGTTGTTGTTCAAGCCTTGGGGAATAGTTCATGGTGCAGTAAAAAAACTTCTTATACAAATCATTTTTGTGTCGTGCGTTCTCAATTTTTTTATAACATAAATTAAACGGACAAAATAAATATCATGAAGCTTAACCTATTTGTTTAGTGTGTGTTTCTTAGGTTAACGAAAAAGTACTGACGGTTTAATTGCTGGCTGTGTTGTTTTTTCTTTCGTTTTTTTTCTTCTTTTTTTGTGCTTTTTTATTAAGTCAGGTGTACGATGTATATAAGACAGTAGAATACTATAGAGTTAGATAGTCTAGATATACATAGAGTGCGATGTTGATGGCTCTGCATCGCATATTGCCTCGTCTGTGAACTGGTCGTCCAGCTGCAGAGTGTAGTGTTTGTGAGCGCTATTGTGTCTAATCTCAAAGTCATCAAACTGATGACGCGCGACACTTTTAGACAGCATGATCGAATGTTACTAGTCGCTCCCGGTTTCCTCTTAGAGAGACGTGTCGCGATCAATAGCATAGATGTCTCTCTCTGTAAGCGTGTCTAGAGTTTGGAGCTCTTCTTAGTTAGATCTACTCTACTCTCTGATTATAGTGTAGTCTGTTGTTTGTCAGTATTATGTAGTGTCGTGTGCTCGTGAAGTGAGCTCAGAAGACTTCTACCTCAAGTGAGGCGAAGATGGCTCGGTTTATTTTAGAGACGAGTTGGTGTGGAGAGTACCAGTGCTGCGGTATGTAGTGTGCTAGTGGCGTGTAAATTATCATTCGCAATAAAGTAGTGCTCTTGTTGTTTAGTGTATCTGAGTTTCTACTTCTTTAGATCTGAGATGTTAGAGAGTAAACGCTCTCTCTTCACATACTAAGAATGCCCAGATCAGTGAGGATATCGGTTGTTGATCTCGTCTCGACTGTGATAATATCCTACTATGTCGATACATGTTCTGTAGTCATAGAGACACTACGGTGGACGAGCTTAGATCGAATCGGGTCTCTGATAAGGTCTCATGTCTATGTTGTAGGATAAGGATAGTCTGTAGTGAGATCTCTGATCTCAGTAATTCTGACTAGATAGATGATATGTTGCTATTGTGTGAAGTGAATACGATAGACGTTGAGATGTGTATCGTCATATAGTATCATAGTATACGCGCTCGTAGTACACCTATACGTAGAATTAGCTTGTGTAAGAGACATGAAATACATCATGTACTGTCAGATTAGTGTCTATTCGCAGCGGAGAGTTGTTTGTTGCGTGATTCTTTCTTTCTAGTCGCAGTCTCGTAGTGATAGACTCGATTTGCGTAGATCTGATCATGTTTGCGATCATGAGAAGTAGACTAGACACGCGGCTATAGTGATGATAGACAAGTATTGATAGAATCGACTTTCTACAAGTGAATCTCGATAGCGCACACGACGAACACGATTATGCATGTGTAGAGATCTGAGCTGGCTGCGATATGTAGTTAGCTGAACTACATAGTGAGTCTAGAAAAGTCTCGTGATGCTCGAATAAACAACAGATAGAGGACGCGCTATCATGATGCTCTGATTATGTCAAGGATTGAAGCAATTTGTGTCAGTGCAGGAAGAATTCATAGTTTGAAGAGAGTGAGATCCGTAGATGTATGGGAACTTTAGTCGACAGACCGCGCTTGATGTGTGTGAAGTGTGTGTGTCGTGTGTGGAAGAGCGTGAATGTGTAGTTCGCTTGCCCTTTTAAAGCTATATTGCGTGAGCTTCGTTGTCGCCCAGAGCTATCACGATGTCTACTGAGAACATTAATCAAGCAGAAACTAATAAAGAAAATGCACAATTGAAGAAGACGAATTTATCAACATCTTTAGTACACCGGTACAAGAACGAGGGAAGACATCATCTCATCATGTTGATTCGTCAAACATGCATACTTTCTATCAACGACATCCTTCTGAACATCGTTGGACAAAAGATCATCCGTTAGAACAAGTCATTGGAAATCCTTCTCAATCAATTAGAACAAGACGTTAATTAGAAACAGATGGCGAGATATGTATGTTCGCACTCACCGTGAGTCAAACCGAACCGAAAAACATCAAAGACGCCATGGCTGATTATGCATGGATTGAAGCAATGCAGGAGGAAATTCACCAGTTTGAACGACTAGATGTACGGGAATTAGTTGACAGACCCTTATGTAAAAATGTCATTAACATGAAGTGGCTCTGGAAAAACAAACGCGATGAAGAGAATACTGTCATACGTAACAAAGCTCGTCTTGTAGCTAAGGGATACGGTCAAAAGGAAGGAATTGATTTTGAAAGTCATTTGCACCCGTTGCTCGGTTGGAAGTTGTCCGGTTATTCGTTGCGTATGTTGCACACAAATCATTTCCAGTATACCAGATGGACGTCAAGACAACATTTCTTTATGAACCTCTAAAGGAAGAAGCGTACGTAAACCAGCCAGATGGATTCATAGACCCATATCCTCCTGACCAAGTCTATTGTCTTAAAAGGCATTATATGGACTCAAACAAGCTCCAAGAGCGTGGTACGATGAATTCTCCAACTTCCTGGTATCCAAAGGATTCTCAAAAGGTTTTATTGATCCAACTCTGTTCATAACTAAACATGGGGAAGACATACTGCTTGTGCAAATTTACGTTGATGACATTATTTTTGGTTCTACGAACCCAAAACTTTCTAAAAAGTTTAGAAAACTAATGCACAACAAGTTTGAAATGTCTATAATAGGGGAGCTGAAATTCTTTTTAGGAATTCAGATTCACCAATCCCTACGTGTTATCTTTATTAACCAAGCTAAGTATGCTCAAGAGATACTTATAAAGCATGGTATGACCTCATGTGATAGCATTGGTACTCCAATGGCTATGAAACACCTAGATGTTGACTTGAGTGGAACTCTGGTTGACCAAACGAAATATCGTAGTATGGCCGGAGTAGTCATATACCTAACAGCAAGTAGAGCATATATTGTACATGCAACATGTTATTGTGCTCGTTATCAAGCGAGACCGACTGAGAAACATTCACTGCGGTTAAACGAATCTTTTGGTACTTTAAGAATACCATTAATATGGGACTCTGGTATCCGAAGGACATCGGTTTCGAACTAACATCTTTTCCAGATTCGGATCACGCAGGATGTCTTGACTCACGAAAAAGTACATCTGGTGGAATACAATTTCTAGGCAGAGATAAGTTAGTCAGTTGGTCGTCTAAAAAGCAGGACTGCACTTCAATGTCTTCAGCAGAAGCCGAGTATGTATCTTTATCTGCGTGTTGTGCTCAAGTTCTCTGGTTGAGAACTTAGCTCACAGATTATGGCTTTCACTTTGATAAAATACCTATGTATTGTGACTCAAAGGCAGCCATAGCCATCTCGTGCAATCCAGTCCAGCATTCTCGTACCAAGCACATCGATGTCAGATATCACTTCATAAAGGAAAAAGGTTGAAAAGGCTATAATTGAATTATTCTTTGTCGGAACTGAATACCAGTTAGCTGACCTGTTTACTAAAGCCTTACCTGAAGATAGGTTTAAGTATCTCGTCAGACGACTCGGTATGAGATGTTTGACTCTAGAAGAACTGGAGCAATGTAAATGAATCTGCTTGATCTATCAAACATCGAACATGTAAATATTTTTGAAGAAAAAAACAAAAAGAAATACAAAAATATAAAATCTATAAAAACAAAATATAAAATCAGAAAAATTTCAAAAATACAAAAAATAATCTTCTCGACATGTCTCTTGGAATCGATAACATTTACATACCTAGAAATGTCGATTAACATTGACACAGGTGTGTAAATGAAGTTCGAGCAAGAGTTCAAACGTTTCAAAACATGTCATTTCTAAATTTTCTTAATGACTTATGTATATTTCAGTAGATAACTCGGACCCGGCTGTAATAAGGTGGTGTACGCTTCAATGGGTTTACTCTAAAAATAAAAGAGAAGTCTTCTATCATGTGGTTTTTAAAAACCGTTGAACATAATTTTTCAAAAAGAACTTTCAATGTCACATTGTTTACAATATAATTTATGGTATCTTTCCATAATGAATGGTATTTGTTAAAATTGTGTATTCAACACTCCCTTCCTCAAATAAGTTTAAAAATGGTGGTATCAATTTTTCTGAAAATATCATATTTATGTAGATTAATTTTTAAGGGGGAGCTTTTTACAACCAAAAGCCTTTTAATGTTTTGGGTACATCTCATAAATGTCAATTTTATGTATCCAAAAACATTTCGTGAAATTAAAATGTGGAAATTATAATGTCAATTAATAATATATACTATTCACTAAGGCATCTCACTCTGTCTTTAACATATTTGTGGTGTCATATCATTTTTTCCTTGTAATGTCAAATATTAAAAATTAGTGGTATCCCACATACTGTGTTGAAGGGGAGCTATCAGAAAAATGAATTCATGTAATGTCGTGGTATAATTTTTCTCCCCATAGAACTTTTTCATATCATAAATTTTAATCAATTGGTATTTCAAATACTAAAAGATTTATTATTTTAAATAAGGGGAAAAATGTGATTAAAATGTGATATAGAAGAATGTGATCTTTAAAACTCTAAGTGCAACTCTTTCCTTCATGTGCAAAAAAATTTCAAATCTCGAAGCACATGTGTAGGGGGAGTATTTAAAAAATGTTTGTATCAATGGTTTTATGGTTTGATCTCTATACCCAACAACCAATTAATCTCACGATGTCGATGAAGTCATAAGGTGGTTAAGGTTAGGTATAAGTCCTATGATCTAACCAGAACCGGAGGGATCTACCCATGGACATTCCATAGTTAGATTAGAAGTCCTTAGATATGATTAGAGAAGAATAAGTATAAGGGAAAAATGCCAACTAAGATTGAGCTAACACTGAAACAATCACAACAAAGTGTTAGTGATGACGTCGTAGTAAGCATTGAAGAGGTTGAAGAATAAAAAAGAAAAGTATGGATAAAGGGTGAAAACAAGGCAGCCCTCCACACAACTTAGGCAGAAACCGGGTCAATACATAATCTATCAAAATCACAATGATGATTATTGGTATTGAAGAAAGCCGTCATGGACCCAGTGATGCAATGCACAACCCTTCCCAGCCATTCGAGTTTCTCTCAAAAGAAACTTGTCTCATTTGTTACGGAGATACACACGTTATCTATTATCATCTCACTCTGAGATTGTTGATATTGAATAGGTGGCAGTTTGCTCCAGCCTCTGAGCACTAAAACCAAAATGCACAAATCGAGTCTAGAGCCAAGAAGAGATCAAATTATAAATCTCTTTAGGACACAATGTCAAAATACACTTGTTGAACACCATAAAGTTCACAAGTTGTAACAAAGAGTCCTACGCATTATCTTTGAGATCTTGCCAGAACATCCGAGTGATACTTAAGTATTCACAGTGAAGATGGAAATCCTACTTGAGCCAACACCAAACAAGCTCTTGGTAGGTGACTTGCAAGATTCTATATGAATCAAACTTGTGACAACTGGATATCAATTTGGTCCAGTATATGAATTGACTACTTAATCAAAATGATATCTGATTCACTCTTACCGTGTTGTCTATCTGATCACAGGCAGTATTTATACTGATTAACGGGGAACCGTGGTTATTGCAACTGTATTCGACAAATTGACAAAGACACTTTTCGTCCATATCTGTTGTTTATCACTAACCTTTTAAATGCAGATTCAAACGTCGATGTTGCAACCATGTACCAGCGAAGTCGAATTCATTACCACATACTCATACTCGAGCTCTAAAAGTTAATCACTTAGCATCTAGATTGTTGATCCTAAATGTACTCAAAGATCTTCAAAGTCTAATCAGAACTCGTATCTTGAGGAAATTGTTAGCCTTATGTTCATATAAGTCAAACAAGAATACAATAAGTATGAGTATGTTGGTCAAGAGCACAAGTTGATCAAGAAAGTCAAATCAAGATGATTCAAGTCAAGGAGATGATGCAAGATGAAAGATCTCAAAAACTCAAAGTCAAAAGACAAATGCTCAAGATCAAGATCACACAAATGACACCGAAAGAATGTTATCGATCGTCTTAAGCATGAACGAACAAAGTCATTACAAACAAGAAAAGACAAGGACAAGACCAAAGAAGGCAAAGCTCAAGAGTCAAAGCAAGATAACCTCCATCAAGAACGTCAACGTTGGGGAGATCGTAGAAGACCTCAACATTAGGGGAGATTGTTAGCCTTATTTTTATATAAGTCAAACAAGAATGTTATCGGTCATCTTAGTCATAATTAGTGTTGTTATGTAATATGCTAGTCGGGATAAACAGGCTTGGACTTTAAGCTAATATTGTCTATGTTTCGGGCTCAAAGCCCAAGATAAGCCAAGCCCGGCCCATTTAGAAATCCCATACGCCATCTAGTAGGCTAAGGGTATAAATATGACCCTCTCGGCACATGGAGAGGGTGTTGGTTACATTTTGTATGTGTTACCTCTTAATCTAATCTTTCTCTCTCTAGTTTCTCTCTCTCTACTTTCTTCGTTACTTATTTCATCCCTAAGTGCTTATTGTTGTGAAATGGATTAAGGTATTGGGATAGCATGCATATACTATAAATATGAAATAGACATTGTACTATCATATGCTTATATGTGGATGATTTACTCATTTTCAGATCTAATATACATGTGGTCAACGATGTGAAATCCATTTTATGCAAAAACTTTTATATGAAAGATTTAGGAGAAGCAAATGTGATCTTAGGTATACAAATTAGTAGGTCTAAATCTGGAATTTCCTTAGACCAATCTCATTATATTGAGAAGATCTTAAAGAAATATAATTACTTTGATTGTAAACCTGCTTGTACACCTTTCGTTCCAAGTGTCAAATTGTCTAAGAACACTAGTGATAGTGTTAGACAATCTGAATATGCGAGCATCATTGGCAGCCTTCGGTATGCCACTGATTGCACTAGACCCTACATAGCTTATGTCGTGGGATTATTATGCAGGATTACTAGTAGACATGGTATCGAGCATTAGAATGCTATACAGCGGGTTATGAGGTATCTTAAACGAACCATGAACCTTAGTTTACATTACAATAAGTTTCCCGCTGTCCTAGAAGGATATAGCGATGTTGATTGGAACTCTTTGTCAGATGATTCCAAAGCTACTAGCGGCTATATTTTTAGCATAGCCAGTAGATCAGTCTCTTTTAAGACTAAGAAACAAACAATTTTATCTCGATCATCTATGGAGTCTAAAATAAGTAATAGAGATGAGGGTGGAAAACCTGGAGGTTGCTAAAGTGATGAGGAAGCGTGGTCAATAACACTAGCCACCGCTAGTGAAGAAGCAAGTTGGTTGAGATGTTTGTTAGCCAAGATCCCTTTATGGGAAAAACTGATTCCAGCTGTGTTGATCCACAGTGATAGTACCACAGCTATTGCAAAAGTTCTGAACTGTTATTACAATGGCAAGAAACGACAAATACGTCAAAAACATAATACTATTAGAGAGTTCCTAACTACAGGAGCAATTAGAGTGGATCATGTACGCACTGATAAAAACATAGCTGATCCTTTGACGAAAGGATTAGCTAGAGAGAAAGTCCCTAATACATCAAAAGGAATGGGACTTATGCCTATAGAATGATGAGTCACACATGATGGTAACCCAACCTATAAACTGGAGATCCCACGCAGTAGGTTCAATGGGTAACAACAAATTATGATGTGATGTGAAGTTGATCATGCTAGTAGAAACATAAGGCGTGAATTCCTGAAGCGATATTAGGCTGAATTAATAGAAACTCTTAATGACGTGTATTCTCTTTTTGGAGTGGAGTATTTAGCTATAGGAGTACTCTTAATAGACTCACCTACGTGAATGTGGAAGTGTGGCCACTTCTTATGAAATTGTAGGCTAATTTCTAGAGCGTTCACTATACTGGGATAGACGTGCATAGCCATAAAATCACGGGCTTCTAAACCGCACTCTGAAAAGGTTGTGCGTGGTGTAATGTTAGAGATAGAGTTTAAGGCCATAGGCCACTCTTGTTGATTCTGAATTATACTCACTACGCAAAGGTGCAAGTTGAAAGATACCTTTGTTTATGCTTAATCTTATACATAGTTTTTGATTACTGCTTAATAGAAATATTTTTAAAAATTCAAGTGGGGGATTGTTGAAACATTGCTTTTATGAATTATTAAAAACATTATAAAAGAGAAGATTATTCAAATAATTTTCATAATAATTTTTCCTCTGGCCAAGTCTTATTAGACTTTATCTACCCCATGATTTTCTGAACTACCTCCCCACTTTCTCAGTAAAAAGCTCCAGTTACGTTACTCTTTTTTATTACGGCTCTGTGTCTATAAAAACCTATGAAAACCAACAAAATATACACACCTTTTCTTCTCTTGATTCATTAAAAAAAATTTGTGAGTTTCGAAGTAGTAAAAGAGAGTGGTTTCGACGGATTTCTATCGTGTAAGATCCGTAACAGAGGTTTACTGGGCTGTTTTATCTTGGGGACGTCGAGTTGATAGTGTGCTTGCACAATTAAGGGCAGTACCGCAAACGTCTTAAAAAGAGCGACCTAGTCGTGACTCAACCCAGATTTCATTCGATATTGGTTACTGTTCCATTTTGCTACAACAATTTTAAGACGTTTCAATTCTGCCATGACGAATACCATGTATGCTGATGAAGTCTCTGGTGTTATGGTTGCTGATATCAATAAGCCTTTTCGTTTTGAGGGTGTTCACTTCAGAAGATGGAAACAAAAGATGTTTTTCTTTCTCACTATAAAGAAGGTTGCATCTGCTCTCACTTCCAAAAAACCGGTTGTTGTTGAAACCACCAGGTCATATGGCACGCAAGTGTCAAAACAGGCCAAACACTACTCCAAGTGCTAACCTGACTAAAGAGCTATCATTAATAGCTATGATTTTCGAGATTAACCTTATAGGTGGATCAGAAGGGTGGTGGGTAGATTGTGGTGCTACAATCCACGTCTGCTATGATCGAAGTATGTTTAAAACATACACGGCTATTTCCGAGGACAAGAAAGTGTTGTTGGGAGATCACCACACCAATAATGTTGCTGGTATTGGGAACGTAGAATTGAAGTTTACTTCTGGAAAAATGGTGATCCTCAAAGATGTTATGCACACTCTTGAGATGATGAAGAATCTGGTCTCGGGTTACCTTTTTAATAAGGCGGGGTTCGTTCAGAATATAGGAGCGGATTTGTTTACTTTAACTAAGAATGAGATATTTGTAGGGAAAGGGTATGCAACTGATGGCATGTTTAAATTGAATGTTTAAGTTAATAAAGTGAATGTTTCTGCTTACATGTTGTGCACTTTTAATATTTGGCATGTTAGACTTTGTCATGTGAACAAAAGATTAATCAAAAACATGAGCAACTTAGGTTTAATTCCTAAATTATCACTGAATGATTTTGAAAAATGTGAATACTGTAGTCAAGCTAAAATTAAAAAAACGCCTCATAAATATGTAATTAGAGAAACCGAGCCCCTTGAATTAATTCATTCATATATATGTGAACTTGATGGCACTTTAACAAGAAACGAAAAGCATTACTTCATAACTTTTATCGATGATTGTTCTGATTACACTTTTGTTTACCTGATGAAAAATAAAAGTGATGCGCTTGATATGTTTAAAGTGTTTGTTGCTGAAATTGAGAACCAATTTAATAGAATAAAAAGACTTCGTAGTGATAGAGGCACCGAGTATGATTTAACTGTCTTTATTGAGTTTTATAAATTACATGGAATTGTACATGAAAAACTGCTCCGTATTCACCAAAAATGAATGGAAAAGCTGAAAGAAAAAAACCAAACAC
The DNA here is from genome assembly GCA_026074375.1 of Tanacetum coccineum. Taxonomy (NCBI): domain Eukaryota; kingdom Viridiplantae; phylum Streptophyta; class Magnoliopsida; order Asterales; family Asteraceae; genus Tanacetum; species Tanacetum coccineum. The sequence continues at coordinate 58,727 of BQNB010011796.1, read as the reverse complement.
TTACTGAATTAGTAGTTGTAACTTTATTAAATTCTGGTGCAGCTTCTCATTAGTGGGGGGAAATACTATTGACCATGTGTTACGTACATAACAGAATTCCTAAGTCTAAAAGTAAAACTTCTCCATATGAGATTATGAAAAATAAACCCCCTAATCTGTCATATTTTAGAAGTTAGGGCTGTTTAGCATATGTAAGAATTCTCGACCCAAAAAGGACAAAACTTACTAGTAGATCTTATGAATGTGTCTTTATTGGCTATGCCTTGAATAATAAAGCATATTGGTTCTTTGATTTAAAATCTCACGTTATCTTGGAATCGAATGATGTCGATTTTTATGAACATAAATATCCTTTTAAATCGAAAAATAGTGGGGGTGATTCATCTAGTAACTTGCCTTTAATTAGGGTGAATGAAAATCATGATGATTTTAGATAGTGAACCTAGAAGAAGTAAGAGAGCTAGAATCACTAAAAAAATTTGACATGAATTTTGCGCATACACATTAGAAGAAGATCCATCTAACTTGAAATAAGCCTTAACTTCTCTAGATGCTGATATGTGGCAAAAAGCTATTAATGATGAAATGGAATCTTTTGAATCAAATAGAACATGGCATCTAGTTGACTTACCACCTGGTTGTAAAACGATAGGTTGCAAATGGATGCTTAAAAAGAAGTTAAAACCAGATGGTACAGTCGATAAGTTTAAGGCACATTTAGTTGCAAAGGGATTTAAACAAAGAGAGAATGTAGATTTCTTTGACACATACTCACCTGTTACTAGAATTACGTCTATTCGTGTGCTTATTGCTCTTGCATCTATACATGATCTTGTTGTGCATCAAATGGATATTAAAACGGATTTTTTGTATGGTGAATTAAATGAAGAAATTTAAATGGATCAACCTGAAGGATTTATAGTTCATGGTCAAGAACATAAGGTGTGTAAGCTAGATAAATCCGTGTATAGCTTGAAACAAGTTCCTAAACAATGGCATGAGAAGTTTGATAGTCTTGTGATTTCACATGGATGTAGCATAAATGAATGTGATAAATGCATATACTATAAATATGAAAATAGACGTTGTACTATCATATGCTTATATGTGGATGATTTACTCATTTTCGGATCAAATATACATGTGGTCAACGATGTGAAATCTATTTTATGCAAAAACTTTTATATGAAAGATTTAGGAGAAGCAAATGTGATCTTAGGTATACAAATTAGTAGGTCTAAATCTAGAATTTCCTTAGACCAATCTCATTATATTGAGAAGATCTTAAAGAAATATAATTACTTTGATTGTAAACCTGCTTGTACACCTTTCGATCCAAGTGTCAAATTGATTAAGAATACTAGTGATAGTGTTAGACAATCTGAATATGCGAGCATCATTGGCAGCCTTTGGTATGCCACTGATTGCACTAGACCCGACATAGCTTATGTCGTGGGATTATTATGCAGGTTTATTAGTAGACCAGGTATCGAGCATTGGAATGGTATCGAGCATTGGAATGCTATAGAGTGGGTTATGAGGTATCTTAAACGAACCATTAACCTTAGATTACATTACAATAAGTTTCCCGTGATGCTGATTGAAACTCTTTGTCAGGTGATTCCAAAGCTACTAGCGGCTATATTTTTAGCATAGCCGGTGGAGCAGTCTCTTGGAAGTCTAAGAAACAAACAGTTTTATCTCAGTCATCTATGGAGTCTGAAATAATAACACTAGCCACCGCTAGTGAAGAAACAAGTTGGTTGAGATGTTTGTTAGCCGAGATCCCTTTATGGGAAAAATCGATTCCAGTTGTGTTGATCCACTGTGATAGTACCGCAGCTATTGCAAAAGTTCATAACCGTTATTACAATGGTAAGAAACGACAAATACATTGAAAACATAATACTATTAGAGAGTTCCTAACTACAGGATCAATTAGAGTGGATCATGTACCCACTGATAAAAACATAGCTGATCCTTTAACGAAAGGATTAGCTAGAGAGAAAGTCCTTAATACATTAAAAGGAATGGGACTTATGCCTATAGAATGATGAGTCACACATGATGGTAACCCAACCTATAAACTAGAGATCCCACGTAGTAGGTTCAATGGGTAACAACAAATTATGATGTGATATGAAGTTGATCATGCTATTAGAAATGTGAGGCATGAATTCCTGAAGCGATATTAGGCTGAGTTAATAAAAACTCTTAATGACGTCTATACTCCTTTTGGAGTGGAGTATTTAACTACAGGAGTACTCTTGATAGACTTACCTACGTGAATGTGGAAGTGTGGCCTCATCCTATGAAATTGTAGGCAAATTTCTAGAGCGTTCACTATACTGGGATAGACGTGCATGGCCATAAAAGCAAAGGTTTTAAAATGCACTCTGAAAAGGTTGTGCGTGGTGCAATGTTAGAGATAGAGTTCAAGGTCATAGGCCACTCTTGTTGATTCTAAATTGCACTCACTACGCAAAGGTGCAAGTCGAAAGATACCTTTGTTTATGCTCAATCTTATACATAGTTTTTGATTACTGCTTAATGGAAATATTTTTAAAAATTCAAGTGGGGGATTGTTGAAACAATGTTTTTATGAATTATTAAAAACATTATAAAAGAGAAGATTATTCAAATAATTTTCATAAGAATTTTTCCTCTGGCCAAGTCTTAGACTTTTATATACCCCATGATTTTCTGAACTACCTCCCCACTTTCTCAGTAAAAAGCTCCAGGTACGTTACTCTTTTTTATTAGGGCTTTGTGTCTATAAAAACCTGTGAAAACCAACAAAATATACACACCTTTTCTTCTCTTGATTCATTAAAAAAAAGTTCTGTGAGTTTCCATGCAGTAAAAGAGTGTGGTTTCGACGGATTTCTATCGTGTAATAGAGATCTGTAACAGAGGTGTACTGGGCTATTTTATCCTGGGGACGTCGGGTTGATAGTCTGCTTGCACAATTAAGGGCAGTACCGCGAACGTCTTAAAGAGAGCGACCTAGTCCGCGACTTAACCCATATTTCATTTGGTATTGGTTACTGTTCCATTTTGCTACAACAAGATTGGTGGGCACGACGGGCCGAAAAGTTTGCGAATATTGAAGAGTTTGAGGGAATGAATGTGCGAATTGTCTTGGATGAAGGGTTGGCGAATCCTGATGATTTTTATATGTTGTTTTACGCTGAGAGGTATCCTATGTGGTTGGTGATTAAGGCGAGTGGCGCCCCTGGCCATGGGGCGAAGCTGTATGATAATACGGCGATGGAGAATTTGTTGAAGAGTGTTGAGAGTGTTAGGAGGTTTAGGGGTGCGCAGTTTATAACACCCCGTGTTTTAGGTTCATTGTACGACGTCAATAAAATCACTATTTATTTTTAGTATTGTACGCGTTTGCTTTTAAATCGTAATCGTTAAGTTAAATCGTGTAAGCTAAAAATTATTGTTCAATGTAAACGGACATCAAACAATTAAATGTTTACATCAAGCAAGTGTTAAGTAATTATTTTGAGGATAATTATTAACTTTGTTCATTTTATTTTTATTGGTTGCGTAAAGTGTTTACGTTTCACGATAAAATACGTTTAGGCATACCCAGAACCACCAAAACTTTTCTACGCTTCAACAAATACCCACAATTATACCCGGTACTCAAAATTTACAAAATATCATAACATATATACATATATGGTCGGATACAATGTGAAAGATACAAAGATATTATCTAAGTTCAAATCACATTCCAATAATTCATGGGATGATACTCATCTTAGGGAACCAAGAGATATTTTTTTTACTAGCCCAAATAGTACTTGACCAACTATCCCTAGAAATCCTTTTGATGTTTTTTGACTAAGTCTTGAAGTATATAATGCCTTAGCTAGTGGAAGTAACACACACATCTCATTTCTAAAGTGAAAACAACATAAAATCCTCTCTTTTTCACCCTCCTATGCCACGACTCAAAATAACAAACATAAACCATCCATAAAAATTTTATTTACCACATTTCCAAGTGTTCCTACATCATATATAAGATAACCTAAGGTGTTTAGAAGGTTTGGTTTAAGGTTTACAAGTGTTAAAGCAAGAAGGTTCAAGATTAGGGTTTTGGTGAAATTAGGGTTTTCAAGGTGTTGAAAGCTAGGGTTTGTTTGCTAAACAAGGGTTTAGATCTTTTTGTTCATCACCATACTTCATATTAAGGTTACCTAAAAACTTTAATCTCTTTACATTTGTGATTTTATGCATATATGATGTTTATGTAGTTAATCACCATCTAAGGACTTATTTACTTGTAAAAATAGATTTTTACACTTGTTTATGATTTTGTACACTTTTACATATGACATATGGATGTTAATATCATGTTATAATGGATGTATAAGTATTGTACATGTGTGGTTTATGTATAAAAAGTATATATAAACAAGATACCTAAAAAGTATATATATAAAAGTTCATGAACAAATGAGTATGTAAACTTATAGATCTTGTGATTCTTGGACAATCTTTGGACTAATCATAGACTAAGGACCCTATGTGTGTAAGAAATGTGATATTAAGGGTTGTAATGGACTTGTAACAAAGTGGTTAAACTAAAAAGTTATAAAAACAACTTTTAAACACATTTTGAGAAATTGATAAAAGTGGGCTGTTAGAATTCGAATTTTAAGGCATAAATTTTATATTTTTATAAAATACTACATCTCATGAGGATTCCAAAAAGGTAAGAAACTCGAAAAACCGATTTATAACGAAGGAGATACGTAATTTACAAGTTACACGATAATAAACGTGTTTATAAAAGAAATTTTTAAAAACTCTTTAAGTTTTGCTTTTGATATATAAAAATGGATATTTTTCTCAGATAGTACATATTTTTAGGATTCTAAAACATTAAGAATCATAATTTTTGGATCAATAACGAAGGAGTTATGAATTTCGCAAGTTTACGATAATAAATACTTTTATAAAAATAAATTTATAAAACTTATTGTTCATATCAGACATGGTTATTTTGAAACATCTTTAAATAGATAGAACTTTTAATTACGAAGACGTACTCGAAAGAATCACTAAAAACGGAGTTCTAACGAATAAAATACGACATTTACGAGTTTTACGATAACTAAATTTATAAAAGTGTTTTTGAACATAAAAAGTACTGTTCACCAGTGGGTAGAAAACTATAAAAAGTAATATTTTGATACTCATCCAAAAAAGGAAAGCGAGAACATACAAGAACGTAAGAAAACGGGCTTCAAATGGAAAGTTACGCCATTTTTTTTTACTAAATAATATTTTATAAAATGTTTTTTTTTACTTTATAAATGATTATTTCACAAATACAATTAGAAGGTGAATAGCTATATAGAAAATTATATAAGAATTATTAATCAAAGTGTCTTTAGTAACATATACACCTAAGTTTAATTATGTTGCATTCAGTCATTAACCTGAGACGCTTTTCTGTTATTTCTGTGAAAATCATTAACTCGCGTAGTTTATACCCCACGTTTTACTTGTTTTGCATATACATTACAACTTTTGGGTGAACTGCTTGTTACCAACTCTCATTTCCATGTGATGGGTTTTGAATTATATTACATGTGCATTTAACAATTCGTTTTACAAAACTTCCTACCTCACACTCAATTACTTATTTTGGGATATATACATTGCTTGATTCACCTTTATTTTTTAAACAAGGACATTACTTACATTTAAACCTAAATGAATCCGGACTAGCTTAAGCGGATTGAAATGTATAATACGCCGTAGGGTAGCGAGAATGCTTATGAAAATGAGATCTATTCTGGTTTGTGCCGAGGAGCAAAGCCCTTTCCAGTGATTACTAACCCGACAAACGAACGATATAAGCATGTCAGGAAAGAGCCAACAATTATACGAACACGAACACTTACGGTGCCTTGAATAAAGTGGCATATATATGAGTCTACGCAGCAGTTTCATGAACTTAGAGTAATCGTAATCATTGTTTTATACACACATGAATATTTACATTGCCTTGAATAAAGTGGCAATACATACTTTGAACAATGAGGGTCCAACTATACATACGTTTTTGTAACTATTTAGGGATTGAAATGGTCATGCAAAACTTACAAACTCTTTGGTTTTATAACTTCAAGCATATTTTTTTGTGACTATTTGGGGAATTTAAATGGTCATGCATACTTAAAACCCTCTTTGATTTACAACATTCAGTACATACATTTAGGAGAACATACCAATGAATTGAAACAGTCTATACAAAACTTTAAACAAAACTTTTGTTCAATATTTTATACTAAACGAACCAATAAACCTCGACCAACTTAATTTTGACACTTTTTAAGCAAAAGTTTTTCTCGAGGTAACAAAGCTAGCTTGCCATACTTGATGAGCATTTGCATGTCTAAACAATATAATATTTCTTTTCAAATGACACGTTTAGAGGTCTTTCTCTCATGTCTTGTGCAATGGTATTATGAAGTAACGCACCCGGAAACATATTTTGCTGCAACCCATTTTTGGGGGTGTTACAGTTGTAATCAGAGCAAGGTTATTAGATAACTAAGGGGGGAGTTTACTAACTATACCTAGACTATAACCATTTCAACAATCACATTTTTAAAAGGGTTTTTACGGGACATACTTTGTTGCATTAGTTAGTCATACTAGATGCTTACATGATTCATATACGTGTTCATATTATAAACTAAGATACTGTGAGGTCTTGGCATAATATATACAAAGATGTGTTTACGTCTCTCACACAAGCGCTCAACAATAATTTATATAAGGGTTATTTATATAAATACTAGAACATTTCTTAAGGAAAGGTAGTACTATAAGCTCGTAGGTCCTAAATGCTACCTAAACATTAAGCTATCAAATACGATATCTTACCATCATCCATTCATACCATCATTCATACCATCATCCATTCATACCAATCATTCACATTTCGCCATAACAAATTTCCATCCTTAGCCATGGATTGCATTATTCATATCACCCAGCATCATCTTGCAACAGTTTACTTTCCATACTGCACACATCCTACATGGTTTCATATAAAGGCGATTTATATAAACTTTTGCTTGTGCAGGATATGGCTGCACCTACTATTCTTTTCTCTGCAGAGTAGAATCTCGAGGACCCGATCGATATTAGAGTGGATATCATTTTACCCAAGCCTATAGTGCTAGCATTGCCTTTTCCTGCAGCGGCCAATGCTAGGACACAAGCCCAACACCGGAGGCTATACGAGTGCATTCCTGAGCATTTTGCAATGGGTGACCCTACGAGAAGGAGATGATACATTGAGGTTCAGATGGTTATGTTCGAACAGCAGAGAATGCTTCTCTGCGTGGTAAGATTAGGACCATAGAGGCTATCGAGACGGTTACTCGTAGCCAAGAGAGGAGGACTCGTAGGGAGATGAAAGCGACAAGTGTTGTTGCTTCAGTTCAGTAGTCATAGCGACAAACCTGAGAGAACTTCGAGGAAGCTCCAGAGTTAGTCACCATTAGCTTCGACTCACCCATAGACACCTTGTTTTTAGATAATTATGTATTAGCTTGTATTAGAAAGTTATAGTATCTAAGAAAACTATGTATTATCCTTGGAGGGAAACATGAAACCCACTATCTATCGAATTATCGTATTATGAAAATTTTGCCAATTTTTACTTTAATTCCCTAAATTAATTATGCAACCCACTCTCACAAATATCATGAAATCATAACGCTATTTTTGACGAAATGACAACCGCATGGTTAGTCCTCAATTAAATTACATGGCCTGATTCAACTATGTATAATTCAAGAAGGACCATGCCATGCTAAGAGTAGTCACCTTAAAACTTATTGTCAATAAACAATTTTCTATTTATATCAAGTTTTATGTGCGTATTCATAAAAGGTATTTATCACGAGGAACCAAACTAATAATCATAAAAACTATGTAAACGCTACACCACCTTACTAAATAAAGACAAAAAAAATTATAACTGACACGTTAAAGCCGAAGGGAAGAATAAGCCACTAAAAGCCGAGCCTTGGTGGCCACAATATATATTAAACCAATGTCCCACTAATCTATGAACACTAAAGTTTAGAAAGCATTTAGAGAAGGTTGTCAAACGGTTCCAAGCATGGTAACGAAATTAATGGAAAGAGATAAATAAAAATAACAATAGATTTATTGTACAACATCCGTTTATTATCTTAGAAAAAAAGATTACATAACAACATAAAGGAAACATACAAGTTTTAATACAAACCCTTCCCTAACAATAATATCTATTCCTTCCAACAGAGATCCACGCCAATAGCCAGGATGATGATCGGTGCAAGGAGCCCAGGATAAATAGCCAATACAGAGAAACTTCTCGTTACTAGGATGAGTGCAATATAAATGCCGAGTGCAATCGCGCTCCGCTCATCTGCCACATAGGTGGAAGAATGCAACCAATTTGAGAGGTTTGGATAAGAAAATGTAAGAGAAAAGATTAAGTTTTGTTGAGAAATGGAAGATAAAAATTTGGTATTTAAAGGGAGGAAGTAACCGTTGGGGTTACTGTTCATAGCCGTTGGGACACTCTTTATGACCTTTGGGTTACGTACATCTATAAAAAAATTCATACCCACAATATACCTCTTCAATAACAACATATTGGGAGGCAACTCAACTAAATTTTCAGGATCCAATTCTTAAACTAACGGGTAGACTGTAATAATTCACATTTTTCACATTTGTTACGTCAATAAATATTCAAATATTTATTTTAAACTTCTACGCATTTGCTTTTAATTTTAATCGTTAAGTTAAATCGCGTAAACTAAAAATCAAAAATCAACGTAAAAGAATACCAAACAAATTAAAGTTTACATCAAGCAAGCAATATATTATTTTTACGAAAGTAATAATCAACTTTTTATATCTTATTTTTATTAGTTACGTAAAACATTTACGTTTCGCAATTAAATACATTTAGGCATACCTGAAAGCACCAATACCTATCTATACTCAACCAAATACTCACAATTATACCCAATACTCAAAAATTACAAAACTTCATCATATATATCTATATATGGCCGGATATGGATGAGATCATAAGAGAAAATATCTCAAAATCTTGCTAAAAGTCTTGTACCAATTTCAACTCTTTATGTTTTACCAACTATGACTAGTAACTTGGTCTTTTTACTCCTTGAATTCTTCATCTTGTCCCTAGACTTTCTAAGCAATCTTGATCTTCTTCTTCTTCATTTAAGGCAGAAAAAGAATTAGACATGGAGAGATTATCTTTCTTAGATGAATTACCAGTCGTCTTCAACATAGGTGTCGATTGAGATGTATAACCCACATAAGTAGTTCCCTTCTTTGGTGCACTTGTAGTCGCTTTAGGCTCATATCTAACATTATGTTTAACCGAAGGACCAGTAAACTGACCGCCATTAGTAGACTTGGACTTACCTTTCCTCTTCTTCTTTTTACCCACCGTTTGGAAACCATCATTAGTCTTCTCAGCATTAGGGGTAACAACATTAGAAGTAGCAACAATAGGAGGACTCACCACTTTTTTAGGGCAATAGTCATGAACATGACCAAAAATCTTACATGTATCACATCTGGGCGGCCTCCATTCATACTCAACACGGATGGTTTCTTTGGTAAAATCATCCTCAGAAAGAGATGGAATACCAATAGTAACAACATCCACGAGATCAGCCTCTGAATTTACCTCAATTAAGCACCGAGCAAAACTACTCCTACCCCACGAATCATTACACATGGAGCTTGTGTATGAATCAAGCATAACAGGTTTACCAATGAACGTAGCAATTAGACTAATACCATCCTCTTCAAAAACTTGAATAGGAACATCATGCAATTTAACCCATATCGGAATACGAGTCAATTCTTCTTTGAGCAATCTAGTATCCATCGACCATTTCTTGAGAATGATCGGAGATTTACGAATCAACCAAGGACCACCCTCCAGAACAGCCTCTAAACCAGCCCGGGAATCAAATTTAAAGAAAAAGAAGCCTTTGGAATTCATCATAATCCTTTTCAGCCCATGTTTCGCCCAGTTGTTCCTAGCATAATATTCAACAACCGGAAACGCCATTCTCTTTCCAATAAAGTAGCCATATAGAGTGTGTTCAAAGCGAGTACTAACCTTTTCAACAACTTTACGAGGAATAGAGATGTTAACACCATCAAATACGGGATCAGCCACCAAGGTACGAAAGTTGGAATTAACATTTGGTTGATCCTTTGCACTTCCACCCGCAACTCCAGCATAGGATGTTGACTTGTTGATGTCCACAGACTGAACGATAGGGTCACTAGGTATTGTGGATTCATCAACATTAAGATTAATTGAATCATCAGCATACGAAACCTTACAAGGGATAACATCAGCATTATTACGATCAACCTTAATTGAATTACATATAGAACCTAATGCTTCCAAGGTTTCCATACGATCTTCATTAGTCAACTCAGATAATAACTCATCATGTTTACCAGCATCAATATCATTAATTAACTTTTGCAAGTCACCCACAGTAGTTAATGGAACTCCAAAAGTGGCAGCAACATCAATACTATACAGTTCTCGGGGCACGTTAATAATAGTAGACGGAGAAACCAAAGGAGAAGATGTACTCACCTTTGGACTACTTCTAAGCTGCATACCAACCCTAGCAGCACCATCTCCAAACGTAGTACCCTTATCACTTGTATTCGACATTCTTGACTGCAACAAGCAAAACGAAACCTAAAAAACCCTAAACAAAGAAAACTAAAAGATCAACACAGCAGCTATGAGATCCACGTCTATCTCATCACGAAAAACCTTTGAAGAAAGGTAATAATATAAATACACGAAGGACTATCAGACTTCCATTATGAAAGTTGATAAGAATTAATAAAGATCCCTAAAGAACGAAAAAACACCAAACCCTAAATGAGATATCGCACCCTAAATCTTTAGAGAAACATCAATCAAATAAGAAACTTGTTAAATCATTATAATCATAAGATTAACAGATTAAATAAGGGTATTATATGATATTCGGATCAATCACTTATACATCGCTTGTTTCACTTTATTTTTGAAAACAAGGACATTACTTTACTTTTACCTAAATAATTACGGATTAGCTTAAGCGGATTGAACTGTGAATTACTTGTAGGGTAAGCGCGAATGTTATAAAATAGATCTATTCGGGTCTGACAGCCCCGTTCGGGTGATTAGCTATCACCGGGCAAACGAACGTTATAGCATGTCGGAGCACAACATTTACACGAACACGAATTAGAGGTCGTTCTTTCATGACTTGAGCAATGGTATTATGAAGTAACGCTTCCGGAAACATATTCCGCTGCGACCCATTTTTTTGGGTGTTACACAGTTTGATTTGGTTAAGGCGGGGTTGAGAAATGAAGGTGAAGTTGTTTCGGTTAATATGGTTTTTCTTAAAGCCGGAACACCTTCTCCCACTGTATGTTTTTTGTTTATTTATTTATATGGTTTGCGTATTTGTGTTATTTTGCTACTTATTACTAACATGTGATAGTTTGCTTTTACTATATTAAAGAAAAAAAACATAGATAAGGTGCCGTGTTAAATTCATTGTTTTCGTATAAAGCAGCTAACAAAGAATCAAGCTTTTCAGTGTAATTAGCTACCTCCTCTTTGTTGTCATTGTATGTTACTCAGGAGGAGGCTAGATTTTAGCAACATGATAGTTGGCTTATATTCCGAGTCACAAAGAATCAAGCTTTTTTCATCAAAAATTTCCATGTCAAATGCATTATTTTGTTTTTTTATTACACGAAGAAGCTAACAAAGGGTCAGGTTCTCAGTGTAATTGCTACCTGTCTTTGTTGTCATTGAAGAGGTAAGTAGGAATATGATCAACATTGTTGTTTTGTCCATCAGGGTTATGTCATGAATCTGCAGCCATCTGAAGCGCAGGCTGGTTTTGATATTCGAGTCCCACCAATTGCTGATCAAGCTTCGTTGGAGAGACGAATTGCTGAAGAATGGGCCCCAGCTTCCAGGAACATGACCTTTGAGGTGAAGTATTTGTCTCACTTCTTTGATTTCTATGCAAACTGCATTTTGACATTGTTGCAGGGGCTGTTTTTTTGTTTTTTTGTTACCTTTGCGAGCCGACGAAACTCAGTGCGACTACCCTTTTGGATATCCCGGAGTCGGCGCAGGTGAACGTCCGTGGCCAATGGGGGATTAATTTTCTCCCCAAGGTTTGAACCCAAGACCTCTAGGCACTTTCGTGCTGTAAAAAGAAAGTTTTAAAAGTAAACTACTTTTAAAAATTATATGCTAAATGTAGATGATAATTTATCTTGAACAATGTTATAAAATATTCTGACTCTAAATAGTAACGTGTACTGAAGCATATATTCTGATCGATTTATATATCCTGGGTTTCTCTTTTTGTCTTTTTTCCATCTGAGACTGACTGTATGTATAGCATGCCGCTGATGAAATGGGCATCTTTAGGTTCTTTGTGTTTGTGGGTGGGTTGGGGGTTAACTATCTATCTTTTATGCAGTTTATTCTCGTGTACATTGTTTTATATTGTAATGCATTCTTTGGGACTTGACCTGCTTTGCTGCGATGTGTCCGAGTTTGTCAACACACATTGTTTTAACTGTTTATTTGCATGCACAGTATAAGCAGAAGGTTTTTGTATATGACGAGAATGGAAAGCCAATTTTGACGGCCCGTGACAGTTCAAATCCTTGGTGGTCTCTCATTGAGGGAGCTATACATAAGGCTAATGGGAAATTTGGAAAACCAGAGATCTTTCCTGCTTCAACTGATGCTCGTTACTTCAGGTTGAAGGGTGTGCCTGCAATTGGCTTCTCTCCAATGGCAAACACTCCTATCCTTCTTCACGACCATAATGAGGTACGTGACCATCTTTTACTATGCTCTAATCTTGGTCTCATCGTTTGGTAAAGTACTTGAGCCGCACCCTAGAGGTGACCAAATGGTGGTTCTAATTAGAGGGTCAAAAACGGGTAATATTGGTACAGATCCTTTTTTTTTCTTATGCGTTATTTGTGTTGGATAAAATTGCTATATACTATTTCAAATAGCTTGATCTTTAAAATAGCGAGATTTAGTTGTATACATAGGTGAATTTTGACCCGGCTGACCTATATCCTTTTCTTTTTTGTTGAACTTTTATATTCTACACACATGACACGTTGACCCATACTTTAGTAATTGGGTCAAAAGAGTCGCCTCCATTGGACCCTATTGATCTGGTTAACTACTGTTGTAAATATCTTTTTTTGTATTGGCTACAAATATGCTTAATAACAATTTTAGGGTTTAGGCCTGTTAGCTTATTGAGCTGTGTTTTTGTTGTAGTTCTTGAACAAGGAAGAGTACTTGAAAGGGATTGATGTGTATGTGTCAATAATCAAAGCTTTTGCATCTTTTGAAGACACTAAAAAAGACGAAGCTATCAGAGATGAGCTGTAAAGAGGTGCACCTGAGATTCGTTTTTGTTAGACTTGCATAATTCTGTTTGTTGCTTAAAAACCCTGAAATTGACTGATTCAATGATTGGCGAGACCATAAGCATCGAGGAACTGTAATTCTAAATAACATGGAATGCATGCTCACTCTTGTAACTTAAGCACTGTGTATTGTCACATTTACAATAAAACTTTACAGGTTTTTCCCCAGACACAGTTACTTTAGAGTTACATAGAGTAGGAAATCTGCAAAAAGGATATCTTCACAGACTCCAGCGTCGTTCAAATATGACGTCAGTCACATCTTTTTGTCGTTCAAAATTATAACAGCTCCTGGAGCTCGAAATTCTTCATCGCCAGTGCAGCTTTCCATCAGAATGCAAAGGCATGAAAACTGAATAGACACTCTCAGCATGCATGATTGCACATTAAGGACAGGATTCAAAAGTAGAATAAAAGCACGAAACTGCTGATTGTAGCCTTTCTACAGAAGTAGAATAAACCTAGAAAAAACCCATTTCAAGACCGATAAGCATATTCAACTACCATATCTAAGCTACTCCATCTTAATGGCCAGAAACAATACTTGATTGCAACTGGCTTGTGAAGTCCTGACTCCTGCGCAACAAATGTGAGTAACTATTTCAAGGACTTACACTTCTAAGGAAAAACCAGTTCCATAAACATTACGCTTTTCAGTAAACTCACAATCAAATGTAAATAATATTTGGTGATGCTATTGTGAAACCACTTTTTTACATCAGAATATCAGTGGTGTAAATGTAATTATAAACATGATCTAGAACATAAGGGGTCTTAAGAGCAATTGCACCGACAGCTTCGCTTGTCATTCGTTTTATTCTCCATTCGCTGTGATATAACATGTGTTGTGCCTCATGCAATAAAATTACCGGTTAGCCTCACCCCGGCATCTTGAGGTTGAAGATGGGACCATATGAGCTACCTATGCTACTCAACTCCTCTTGAAGTTGCATGAGCATCAACACTCACGCTCTGAGACTGACATGGAGGAGCAATGGGTAGAACACAGTAGCAATGCTGCATTGTGTTTCTGATGCCTTTCAGTGTAGTGTTCCACGTTTCCATCCACCACATACTAGCTTGGTCAGCCATTTAGAAACCAAATCCTTCTTCAGACAGATGATATGGGACTTTTTAATTTGTTAGACCGGACATTAACAGATACTTATTTTACTGTTCTTAAAACTCCCTGGATCTAACTGGATCACTGTATCAGGGGTCGTAATGATTATGATAAGTTAAGCATCTTGGTGACTATAAGATTAATTAAAACAAAATTCGATCCAGTGACATTGATCCAATAGAGATAAAAATTGATATTGGGAATCTACATCTCTGTCCTTGTTCTAACATGTGCACATCAGTTGTGTTTTACACAACTGATAATAATATTGCTGTCATCGAGTTAACAGTAACATGCAGATGAAAAGCCCAAGCACTTGAAAGCTTATTAGCATCTGCTACCAATAATCCCCGCAGGAGCAAACTCCTCCTTGAAAGTGATGGTAACGAATTGGATCCCGGATAACTATGTTGCGATTCTCCATTTGTGCCAATAGTTTAGCAAACAGATGGCAGTCTCCACAGATTCTAAGGTTTTTCCTGATCCTGATGGTCTTTCCTTTTGTTAAAGACATTAGGCCGTATACAATTGCGAGCTTTTCACTGTGGTACAAGAGTGGGTCTTCTAGTTGTTCCCCTTCGACATCTTGCAAGACGAAATTTGTATCCGGAACATAACCCACTCCCTTTAATCTCTGAACATAGTGGTTCAGCTGTCGTATGATCTCGTCTATCTGCGGATGTGAATTGTCTCTTAATATGAATGCATGAATCTGTTTATTTACTTCAATCCAGCTACACCCTGGTTCCTTCCTGACATTGTTGCCCTTCATGGCCTTCCTCACTTGGGCAGCATCTTCCCACTTGTGAGTATTTGCATAAATATTCGACAACAGATCACCGTTTCCAGCATCAATCAGGACAATGTCTATAGCACCTTCTTAGCAGCATATGCAGCTAAATCCATGTTGCGGTGAATCCGACATGCCCCAAGCAAAGTTCTCCATGTCACAGCATCTGGTTCAGGTTCCATGTTGTGTATCAACTCAACAGCCTCATCAAGCTTCCCGGCTCTTCCAAGTAGATCGACCATGCAACCATAGTGCTCTCTTCCTGGTTTAATACCAAAAACCTTCTCCATTGATTCAAAGTATGATCTCCCCTTGTCCACCAATCCTGCGTGGCTACAAGCAAATAACACCCCAAGTACTGTGATGTAGTTAGGTTTCGTACCCGAACTTTTCATTACTTGAAAAATCTCCAAGGCTTCATGACTGAAACCATTTTGCGCCAGACCTATAATCATAGTACTCCAAGAGATAACATCCTTTTCCACCATTCTACTAAACTCAAATCTCGCATCCTCCATGCTACCACACTTACAATACATATCAAGAAGTGCATTACTAAGAATCAAGTCTCGATTATACTTCAACACATGAACATGCACTTGTCTTCCTAACTCCAACAACGCCATGGCAGTACAAGCCCTCAAAACACTAGTCAACGTCGCCTGATCCGCCATAAACCCACATCTCTTCATCCGTTTAAAAAGATTCAAAGCTTCATCTCCATCACTATTCTGCGCAAAAGCACCAATAACCGAGTTCCAAACAATCAAATCCCTCGTCTCCATCTCATTAAAAACCACCAACGCATTCCCCAACTCACCCCACTTTGCATAATTGTCAACAAGCGCACTCCTAACAAAAACATCAGAATCCAACCCATCTTTAACTATACCGCAATGTATCTGCTTCAAACTCTCCAACCCACTACACGCTCTCAAAACCGAAGAATAAGTAAACATATTCGGCCTAACCCCATCTCTCCCCATAAGAACCAAAAACCTTAAACCCTCATAACCCAACCCCGCATTGGCAAAAGCAGCAATCATAGTAGTCCAAGAAACCACATTTCTCTCAGGCATTTGATCAAACAGTTTACGCGCATCGTCTAATAAGCTAAACTTAACATACATACTAATAAGGGTATTGATCAAAAACGTTTTGGGGTGATACCCATTTGAGAAAATGTGTTTATGGACTAGTTTGGCTTCGCGTAAAGCGCCACGAGAAATACAGCATTTGAGAAGCTCAGAATAGGTTACGGAATCGGCCCAAATGTTGTGGGATTGCATAAAGGTTAAGGCTTTCATTGCAGATGGGAGGTCTCTTTGATAACACGAGGCTGTGAATTCATTTAGGACTTTGTCAGTATTGTTGTTATGAAATTTATGATGCTGTAATAATCTAAATGCAAAAAAACACATGGATTTGGGGTTCAAATTTTTGGAGATTGATTTCATTTGTTAGTTACTAAAGAAATCAAACTTTTAAGGCACTAATATTCGTTTAGACGCATCATAATGTATTTTATAGCTCAAAATTATCCCTATTGCATTTTATCAAATCAGGTTTTGCATTTTGGTCATGTCAAACGTGTACCTAGCACTATTTTGCATCAGCTTCACTATAAAATCACTTGCGAAACTAATTGTGACGTAACGTGTATTTCTCATCCTTTCTCAATTTATGTTTTCAACTCATCCTCATTATAGGGTAATAAAAATTTATTATTAATATCTCTCATAGCTAACCATGCTTTAACTATCTCATACCATTAGTTAGATTTATACCACACACACACAACACACACACATTGATTAGGCAGATGGGCTTGAACCGCAAACCATAAATTTGAAAACATGATATTTATACAACAAAACTATTTCACATGTCTAGTCTACTATGGCAGGGAATTAACCCCACTATTTTAATTGAAAAGCTTCTCTCACAACATGGAATACCATAAACACAAACCCTTTAGTTGTTTTTTACTATTTCATTACAGGTCAACTATCACAGTCATTTTTGTTCCAAAAAAAAAACTACTCCGTATCAGTCATTTACAAATAAATGTCAAACTATCAGTAGTCATGGTAAGCAGTTGACTGCCATCCAGTTCATACCTAATATTGTACTATCTTAGGTTTGGTGAAATATAAAAGAAAAGAAATAAAAGCATGCTAATCTAAAAGAGCATATAAAAATAGCATAAGAAACAAAAAACAGATACAAAATGTCAATCAGCGTAAATATCACTGAGCCGACATTATGAACCCACATGTTATGTGCCACTTAACACGTATTTCCTACGCCCCCTTTTGCATCCGCGCTTATATTTGTCTTCCTGGGACCCACAAAACCAGTTTTTTTTCTCGTACATGCCTGTTTCAACCACTTATATATAGATAGATAGAACCTCATTATCTTCATCAAACACAAGTACCACTCATTCATTTTGAGCTTCGTTTAATTTCTTCCATATAACCAAATATATACTATAAACTCAATACGCTACTGCTAGTCAACATGTCTGTGATTACAATGGAATTGAAAACTATGGTATCAATGGTTTCTCGTAGTGGACGACAGTTGCAACGTTACAATAAAGGCCAACAACGTCAAGTTGTTGGATGTATACCTTACAGAATTAACAACAACAATGCTTTGGAAGTACTTGTGATTAGTGCACAAAGAAAAGGCAAAGGAATGTTGTTTCCTAAAGGAGGCTGGGAATGTGATGAGACCATCAAAGAAGCTGCGCTAAGAGAGTCGATAGAGGAAGCAGGAGTGTATGGAATAGTCGAGGGAGAATTGGGTACATGGTGTTTTAAGAGCAAAGGAAACGATGGATATTACGAAGGACATATGTTTCCTTTACTTGTCGAGGAGCAACTAGAGTTTTGGCCCGAGAAAGATATTCGCAGAAGAGCTTGGGTGAGTGTTGAGAAAGCTAAAGAAGTTTGCCAATATACTTGGATGAAGGAAGCGTTGGATTTGTTAGTAATCAGACTCGAATATGCTCCCTTAATTAACTTGTGAGCTGTGAACATACGTGATGAGATGAGATGATGCAATTTACCTGTGGATGAGAAGGATGAGGTGATCAATTTGTAATATGACAGTATTTGATCATATCTAAAACGGGAGCTTCAATTGATCCCAATGCAATCAGCATTATGCTTGGCAACAGTTTCTCGTCAATCCTGCAAAGACTTTGGGTTCGGCATGTAAACTGTATCTTGTTTACATCTAAACAGGTTGACAGATCAAACATGACTGACCACCCATCCAATCCATTACACCATTCAATTCATTAATTTACACTATCCACCCAGTCTCGAGAAATGATTCAAGAACTTAGTTTCAACAATACTAACTTTTTTTAGTTAATGTACACAAGTAGTTCAAATCTTTTATCATTACAGTTGTTATTTTTGTAAATGTTATTACTGATCCTAATGCAAGGTAAACAGAAATCATCAACGTGGTTCCATTATACTTTCTCTCTTTTCTTTCGCAAATGTCTTTGTTTTGATCCAAGAATCTACAAATGCAAGTATTACATTTCCTGTCTTGAACCTTTTTACAATAATTGAGAAGATAGTTTAGTTATGCATCTATTTCTTCTAGTGAGGGTAATTATACAAATATAGAAAAAACAAACAGAACCATCAAATAGAACATACGTAACATATTTCACAGGACCGGCTACTGGTTGTGTAGAAGCACACGCAGTCGAACTGCAGATCGATCTACATTTCTCGAGGTACTTGATCTTAGAAGTCCCGTGCTTCAGCTTGAACTTCTTATCAATTTCATTCTCAACAGTAACAAATGTTGCTTCAGAGATACCGGATACGGAGATGTAATTAAATTATATCATCTGCATACACTGCTTTAATAATAGTATTTTCGTTTCTGTTGACGGGTGAGGGGTCCTGAATTCCTCCATTATCCTTTACATTACTTTGATTTTTGTTGGAGTAAACTGCCTTTCTCTGAGGTAACATGCCTTTCTCTGCGGTAATATCTGGATCCTTGCCACCCGGACATTTCCGTTTACTGTGCTTGCGTTTTCAATGCATCACGGGGAAACTTGTAACACAAAAGCATAAGAAATTAGGTTTCTCAAACGTATGTATTAAATGGTGCAGTCAAATCGAAAATGTTAGTTATGCATCTCACCTCCAAGTTCTTCTGCAGCTTTTTTCATGGTCTTTCCATAATGTTGTTCAATGTCTTCACGAGATGACTCGATTTCCGTTGTATTGCGTTTCTCCTTGGAAAGTGCATTGTAGTTAACAACCATTGCTTTCTTGCGTTTATTCATTGCTTCAGGTATTGGTGATAATATTTTTTTTTTGAAAATTTCGAAAAACTTAGTCTCGCTCTCTGGAATTGTCAACATCTATAACATGTAACGGTTGTTGGATTATGGTAGTCGAAAGCCGAATACGTTACGAATATAAGTGAGACTAATTGGGGGAAACACACGGTTATTACACGGAGAACAGTTTATACTTCACGTATAATATTTAAACCAACGGACTATACATGAACATCTCTCGAACTCCTAAGGAGATCCGGTTTCCAAGCGTAAGGAATAATGAGGGGCGTGTTTGTTCGATTAGTAAATAAGGAGACAAATGAAGAGAGTTGTGTAACGGGATAGGAATTATTTCTCTAGTTGATTTGGCTAGGGATAAAGGGTTTTATATATACACTCATTCCCATATGGTTTGTTTACACGAAACACACATTGTTCTTAAAACCTTTTCCTTTGCTTGATCTCCTTATTCTTTGTTTCCAGCCGAGTTCCACTAGTATACACAAGGTGATTGTTTGGTTTTCGGTTTATTTATACAACCGAAATCAATTAAGCTTAAAGCTTTAATTGTTGTTTTCGTTCTTGATTCTTTCTAGTCGTCAAATCAAGAATCATAAACAAAGGGTTTTGTTTGGTTACTGTTCGAAGGAATAAAAAAAACCCCAAAAGGGTATTCGGGTTTGTTGTTATTCGGTTAACAGGTTTTCGGTTGGATTAAGGTTTAATTTTTAAACTTAATTGTTCATTTGGATTATTCGGTCTTCCAAGTCAAGGCAGTTTGCTGCTGGTAATCGGGAATTGATTACAAGGGTTAGTTATATTAGTGAAGTTAAGGCCTAGCATAGTTAACGTGTTCGGTTTGACTGTGATTGTGTGGAGCAACACGAGTAGAGGCATTTTTTTAGTTGATTGTTTCGTTTTCTTGATCAAAATTAACAAAGGAAGGTGTTCTATATTACCTTATATTTGTGTTAACCACTATGACTAGTACTAGGTCCTATCGCTGCGCAATTCGTGGGCTAAATAGTTACCTAGGTATTTATTTACCCAACAGTTTGGCATATTCTCAGAGCCAGCCGTCGTTTTAGCTTTATGTGTTCAGCTTTGTTTTCATTATTATTGCCTAGGTTTACATGGCATAATTTAAAAACATAGTCTATGATCTGCTGCGATTTAATATTTTTATTTATGTTTTACTAGAAATATGACAAACAAATTTTTTAGATCTTGCCATTAAGATAAATATATTGTATGACATTGATCATGAAAAATATTAAAGGTTTAATTTAGGTTTAAAACGGAAAAATTAAGATGTTAATTAGCTTGAATGATCCACCTTTTAATTAAATTGACTTTTCGGCTATAAGACCCAACTCAATCACAATATGTGGTGATGGGCGATCTAGGCACTTTAGCAGAAAACCTAGTGAGGGTCTTATGGTTCTCCATTTGGGGAAGACTCGCGAGAGAACTCGGATTTTACATGTTAGATGTATGCTTAATGTCATCTTTTAATTATGAATCTTGGTATGCATGATTATTAAATGTCTAAATTGTTTACGCGCCAAATTTAATATGCCATATGACTCTAAAAATGTGTAAATGGTAGTCTATTAATTTTACACGCTAATTTTTGCATGCTCATAGTGACCAACCATTGTTTCGTGGATAATGTTTTTGTAAAAATTAATAAGACTAAACTACTGAAAATTGTTTTTTCTTGAATTAATAAGGACGCTATGGACTATGGGAAAATTAAGTTACGCTCATATCCACTAGAAACAGACTACAAGAGAAGTTTAAGGCGGGTTTATTTTTACGTAATTCCCTAAAGAATATTAGGTTTTTTAATACGCTTGCGCTGTTACCTTTTTCATCCGCTTTCTTTTGCTGAGTTTCGATTGGAGTTTACCATGACACCTGGAATGTCACTACAGTGTCATTATTAAAAGTTTTTTTAAAAAAGTGTTATCTAAAGCTGTTTTTACATGCTTCTTTGTACCGTTTTGAAACATTTTTGTGAATACCTAGAAAATTTATAAGTCTATGACCACCAATCGTTAGAACACGTGCAATTGAGTTTGCAGTCTCTTGGTCAGACCCTGGGTCCCATACCAACCCATGGTGAATTTCGATTCTACTGGTCAGACCTTTGACGATTTTCAACAAGTTCTCGTTCTGGGTCGACTTAATTCGTGTTCTCTTGGTCAGACCTCTGGACCCGGTAGGAATAAGATGATATAAACATGCTCTTAACATTATTTACAAGCTGACTAATGTGTTGGACAACTATTCATTATCTAAGAGTTGCATTAAATTGCAATTAACGCTCGAACGCTTACCTTTGCCCCACTTGTTTACATCACTGGTCAGAACCCTTGGTAATAAATGGGACTGCAAGTTGGTCTTAGTCTTAATTAGTAAATTAATGGGTGGTAGTTTAATTCTATTAAGAAATTTAATTATCGAAAAGATATAATTGTTTAAACTTTTAGTGTAGATGATACCTCAGTCGTGAAAACAATTTTCGGTTATTCAGGAGTTTTTCGAGAAACAAAAATCACTGGACCACAAACTTCATTGATTGGTACAGACAAATACGGTTTTAGGTACTTTCAACTGGACGACAAGTGAAATACTACTTGAGGCATTCCTATTCCTGCTACCAGTTGCACAACCTGGAGAGCAAATATTCTCCTGAGGACCTGCTGCTCAGGCTGTTCATGGGTTAAAGGGCAAGAAGGGAAGTATGATTTGTACTCATGTTGACTTGACATGGACCTATTAGGATATTTCCAACGAAATCTAGCCATCTTGGTGTTATGACATGCTCAGGAACTAAAAGCTTTGTTTCAAAAAAGCTGAACAGGAACTTCTGCAGACTTTTGAGAGAGAATTTCACACTTGTAAGCAGGAGGATAGGTCAACTCGGTTAGCCACTTGTTATTAGAAGATGGGCTACATTGACAACTTAGAGCGAACTCGGCTCAATTCCAGGTTGGTCACATTCTTGCAGTGAGTTTATCTTAGTCTCTCTAAACAAGATTTTACCAGCTTCGTGCAGGAATGTCAATTATGCGGCCTCATGCGGAAGGACTTGAATGAACTATATGCCATGCTTAAGCTTCATGAAGATACGTTGCCAAAGAAAGATGCTAATCCTGCACTTTAAGCAATACGAGCAGGAATGGGTTTCCAGAAAGACCAAAAGATTAACCGCACAAAGCTGGCTTTACTTTAGAGAGGTAAAGGTATAAGGAAAGAACAAGATGGGCTGATGCTCATAAATAACATGTTACATTTGCTCTTAATACCTAAAGACTTATCCACACCTAAGAAGGATAAACCAGCAAAGGACCGCCATTTGTCACCGATGTGGTTGAAGTTGGGCACTTCTTGGAGAAGGAACTGTCGTGTATCTCACGAGTGGAATGTAATATAAAAAAGAAGAAGCTACCTCAGGGAGCTAAGCGTTTTGCTTGAGGTATTTTCACCATTGAACTATACTCATTCCCTAGTAAATCTTTAGATTTATGACGCTGGTTGTGGTACTCATTTATTTGTATTACTACTCAGGGTCTTTCGGGGAAGTATGTAGGAAACTGAAACCAGGCGACTTTAAAGTATGTACCGTGGGCGTTTAGATGGTCATCGTGTGCAGACGTTGAAGCAATTGGAACTTATCATTAGTGCTCCTTGTGGATAGTTTTTGTCTTGAACAAATTGCTCATTATGCTCCCTCTATCTTAGAGTTTGTTTATTTCAGATTTCGCGTTTGTTTGAGATGGAGTTGTAATCGTTTTTGATGATAACAATGTTATTTCAGTTTCAAAAGGATAATCTAGTTTATTTTATGTTGTTCACGGGATGGCATTTTGGAAATTGATATGTCTTGTTTTATAATACAAAATGATAGGTTTTATGTATGCAGATTACTAATATAAGAGCCAAAATTTATTTAGACTCTTTCTCTACTTATGGCAATGTCGTCTTGGACTCATTTTAGTAAGAAACGGCATTGAAAAGTTCGCAACATGATGGACTTATCAATTCTATTGACATTGAGTCATTAGGATAAAATTGTGTTTCATGACCTGTCTGGTAAGAAGGCTAGGAAAACCCTATTTCACATCAGGTGGAAAAGGGGTTGTTTAACAGATTCTACTTTGGACATAATACACACCGATTTTTGTATGGTCCTAATATTTAGAATAGTGTCAAGACAAGGAGCTAGCTACTTCGTCACTTTCACTGACGACTTTAGTCGTTATGGTTATGTTTACCTGCTGAAACATGAACATGAAGTGTTTGAAACCTTTAAGGTATTTCAAAAAGGAAGTAGTTAGAAACCAACTCGGGGAAGCTTACCATTAAGTCCACGTTTCTGATCGTGGGGTGAATATATAAGTCAAGAGTTTTTGGTGTTATTCTAAAGGAGCATGCGGATCATTGCCATCGCACTCCTCTACACGTCACAAAACAATGGAGTGGCAGAGAGGAGAAATCGCACACTGCTATGACAATGGTTCGATCAATGATGAGTCAAATACTTACCCAAAAGTATCCCTTTTGGGATTATGCCTTGAGACTGTTGCACGCTTGTCAACATGGTTCCATATAGGAAGGGTTGATAAGACCACCATACGAGATATGGCTTTGGCAGTAGCCCTAAGTGTACTTACTTAAGAGTCTGGGGCTATGGTTGTGAGGCTGTTTTTTTGTTTGTTGTTAAGCATGACTACACTTACCAAAAACTTGACAAACTTGACCTAGATTTCTTTTGAGTGTATCTTCGTAGGATACCATAGGAAATCCTAAGGGATATTCTTTCGACAGCCCATTGAGAATAAAGTGTTTGTTGCTCGGAATGCTGAGTTCTTTTTGAGTTCTAAGCTCTTTGTGTTCTGAAAGCAAGTTAGGTTTGTGGAGTAGTGGAAGAAATTCTTGAAGAAATTCAAGAAGTTACAAATCTTTGTTGAACCTAGCTTAAAATCATGAAGAGGATGATAGAAAGTGATGAAAAACTCAAAGTGATATTCAATCCCATTCGGATAGGTCTATCAAGGACAACGCGTTCCCACAGATCGATTGTGTTTGTACATCGATGCTGAGGAACATGAGTTAGGGGATCTCTGGTGAACCCGCTAACTTATGTTGAGTGCATTGCTGGATCCTGAATCCAAGAAATGGCTTGATGCGATGAATGTGGAATTGCAATCCATGAAAAGACATATGATGTATGGGTCTTAGTTGAGGGGGGGGGGGGGGGGGGGGGATTCCTCCAATGCTAGTAAACAGTTGGTAGCAAGTGGCTTTTCAAGAAAAAGACTGACATGGGATGGTGCAGTATACATCTTTAAAGCTCGTCTTTTGTAGCAAAGGGTTGTATTATCTTTCACTCAAAACTACGGGTGTGTGATTATGAAGAAACTTTTTCTCATGTTGCAGACATTAGAGCTATAGGATTCTCATAGCTATAGCCGGAGTATCTATGACTATGTGATATGGCACTTATGTTGGATGTCAAACCCGCCTTCCTCAATGGACATTTCCGCACAGAAGTCTATATGGAAGCAAACCTGAGGGTTTATTGTGAATCCAAAATATCTAACCATTTGTATGGCAATCTTAAGCGTTCATTTATGACTTAAGCAAGCATCAGGCAATGTTTTTATCTTTTGTCGGAATAAGCGATTTGATGATTGAAATCAAGAAATTCGGTTTTTACTCAAAAAATCCTGATGAGCAGTGTGTATACCTAAAAGTAGTGGGAGTTATGTCGCTATCTTAATTATCTATGTCGATGACATATTACCCTATGGGAAACAACATTCCATGTTACAAGATTGTAAAAAAATCCTCTCCTTGGAAGAAGTTTTGCTATTGTTTTGGAAAGATTTAGGGGATGCTGTCATACATTTTGGATCAAGATCAACGTGATAGGTCGAAGCTGGTTAATTGGTTTAAATCAAAGTGCTTACATTGAGAAAATCTTGATAAGATATTACATGGAAAATTCCAAGCGTGGATCGATCCCAATGCTAACAAGTAAAAAGTTAAATTGAGTAGTCACAAAGGTGCTTCAACGCACTGCTGAGAAAAACCAGCGCATGTAGAATTTTCCCTACGTTCGGCATTATAGGATATTATGTATGCTGTGTGTGTGTTGTTTGTACTCGTACCTGATGTTTGCGTTGGCAAACAAACATGACAAGCCGATTTTCAACAGAATCCGGTGGTTTAATGAAGAAATGGATGTGTTAAAAATATTCTTTAAGTTATCTTAGCAATACTAAGGTTATGTTTTTGGTATATGGAGGTAATATGGAAACGAGAGCTCAGAGTTTCTTGCTATACTGATGCTGGATATCTTGAAGGATGCTGACAACCTAAAGTCGCAGAACTGGATATGGGGTGCAGTTATAAATGGGAGGTGTGTTGATTGGAAAAAGTACAAAAACAAGTATTTTTGCAACCTCTATTACAGATGAACCCCCCCAATATTCTGAATATTTCGCTGCTTTTGATGCATCGAATAGAGGTGTATGGATTCATTAAATTCATTTCAGGGTTGGCATGAGTTCTCACAATTGAAGAACCATAAGTATATATTGTGATAATACTAGAAGCCAATGCAATAGCAGAAAGATGATTGTGAGTCACTAAAGGTGCAGACATTTTGCGCAAAAGTTCACTTATCTTCGCGGGAGACCATTAAGATGGGTGATTATGTGTGGATAGAAAAGAAAAGATTGACACAGATGAATAAATATTTAGTGATCTTTCCAAAGGCTTTTGAATTCCCTAAGCATTTCCGAATTAACTAGGAGAAGGATTTGTTGCCAGTTGTAGTTTCATGTAAACTCTGTGTTTGATTTCTTATTTGGATAATTTTGGAATTGTGACAGTTTTTAATTTTGATTATTAAAGATACTTGGGATTTGTTTTAATCATTCATATAACAAATGTTATTCTATATTGCATGTTTAATCCTAAAATGTTCATCATTCTAAATATGTCCATTGTCGGTTAAAACAAATATAGGAATTATTGTTATGTAAGGCAAATGTGAGTGTTGGGTATATTCTTTGAATATTTGGTGGTTCCCACCAATAATCATTGTATTCACAAGGGTGCATATTGGATACCTCCAGACTTTCGATCATTTAATTTTGGATCCATGTCTTGAGTAAGATGTCAAAAAATGGTTGATAAAGATTGTCTTGGCTCTTGAGATGCAAGCTAAGTCTGTATGTGTGGAATCAACTTTGTGATTATAGCCAAACGTGTCTGAAAAAGGCTAGTTTATAAAAGCTATTTTTCGGAAGTGTATGTGCAGCAGATCCTACAAACTTGTAGTCAAAATAAAGATTATGTTCCGCACTTGAATGTGCAGATAAGATTCCATTGGTACCCTTCCAGATTTATTCGATAAATGATATGGGACGGTTATCTCCCAAGGGTAATGCAACCATGATTTTGATTACATTTGGTATATTGATTTATCTATAACGAGAAAAACATAATGTTAAACTATATGGAAATGACTTAGGATCATATCATGTTTAAACCGGTATCTGTAAACAAGGGATATTATTAAGCATGGAAATTTATGGACCATTAATAATGAGATTGTTTTTTTGAAACTCTTTTCATAATATTCCTAATGAAAATTAATTGTGTAGGTTGCTAGGACTTTGCCAATTTATAGGTATTGTGTTTATGTGCTCTCCGACTTTCCAAGTGGCGAGCTTGTTAGGATTATGGTAGTCGAAAGCACGAATAGTTACGAATATAGTGAGCCTATTTGGGGGCATACACACAGTTGAATAACGGAGAACAGTTTATACTTCCACGTTAATAATAAACCATAGACATAAATGAAATCTCTCGAACCCTAACTCCCCCCCCCCCCCCCCCCCCCCCCCCCCCCCCCCCCCCCGGGGGGGGGGGAGGCCGGGTTTTCCCAAGGAAGGAATAGTAGGGGGTGTTTTGGTCGCATTAGTAAAATAAGGAGGACAAAAGAAAATGAGTGTTGTAACGGGACTAGGACTTATCTATTAGTAGGATTGGCTATTGGGATAAAGGGTTATAATTGCATACCTCATCCCAATTATTGCTTGTTTACACGACACACACATTGTTCTTAAAACCTTTTCCTTTGCTTGATCTCCTTATTCTTTGTTTCCAGCCGAGTTCCACTAGTATACACAAGGTGATTGTTTGGTTTTCGGTTTATTTATACAACCGAAATCAATTAAGCTTAAAGCTTTAATTGTTGTTTTCGTTCTTGATTCTTTCCTAGCTCAACAAATCAAGAATCATAAACAAAGGTTTTGTGTTGTTACTGTATTCGAGGAATAAAAAAACCTCAAAAGGGTATTCGGGTTTGTTGTTATTCGGTTAACAGGTTTTCGGTTGGATTAGGGTTTAATCTAAACCCTAATTCGGTTCTTGGATTATTCGGTTACAAGTCAAGGGTTTGCGTGGTAATCGGGATTGATACAAGGGTTGTTAATTAGTGAAGTTAAGCCTATCATAGCTTAACATGTCGGTTGAGTTGATTGTTGTGAGAACGCGTTACGAGGCTATATTTTAGTTGTTGTTTCGTTTTTTCTTGATTCAAATTAACAAAAAGGTACGCGTTTCTATTTACCTTTTATTTGTGTTAACCATATGCTATTACTAGGTCCTATCCGCTGCGCACTAGTCTCACTCTCTGGAATTGTCAACGTCTATAACATGTAACCCGTCACCAAGTTCTGCATCAGAAGCAAAGTTAAAACGCGGCAAACACCTTTTTAACGTTAAGAGTAGCGCTTCCAACAAGAGAACATAATTTGAATTCTGGTGCCATATGAATTCAAATGCACAATTAAATTCACCAGTATCAATACTCATGCATATTGTAAAACCACTATATGCAACATCATCAGTTGAAACCCACGCCATTAGTTTATCAGTACTCAGTTGAGAAATATTCTCACAGAAGCGTGGTTGATAATCTTGAAGTGTCTCTACAACAAGTTCCTCCCCCATTTTAAGTATAACCATATCGCAAGCCTCATCATATTCCTTAAAACG
Source organism: Tanacetum coccineum (assembly GCA_026074375.1). Lineage (NCBI taxonomy): Eukaryota > Viridiplantae > Streptophyta > Magnoliopsida > Asterales > Asteraceae > Tanacetum > Tanacetum coccineum. The sequence continues at coordinate 29,813 of BQNB010011796.1, read as the reverse complement.
CCAATGGGACGCTTAGAATCATCATCAACACTATTATAACCAGTCAATTTTAGCGCTAACCTACGTGTGGTTTGAGTGTCCTATGAAGAAAAAGAGAAGGGCACATGATTCTCATCCTCGTAAAAGATCCATACTTGAGCAACACCTATCTTATGTGATTCACATACACTCTTCAATGCCACTTAAATTTCGTCCCTAACAAGTATGAGACCATTTATAGTCTGTTTCACAAAATAAGTGAGAAAAGGTCACTACTTTCAATTATAATAAAAAGAACAAATTTTCATAGAAGATCACTGATAAGGTGTTTTAGAAATCCTTACGTTGTATGGTATACGATCTTGTACATTATACACATTCAGATCCACTTGCTGCATCCAAACAATAAATATCATTAATTAACAATGAGATGAAATCATCTTATGGCTGGAGCTAAGTCGAGGATGAGATTCATTTCATAATTATCATTAAAGTAATCAGATAATTGGTTTGAAATGGTTATGAATAAATTATTAGAAGCTCAATGTACATACCTCTAGTGCCCTATTTATAGTATTCACAATTTCGAGATTGATTGATGATATTGATGAACACTCGACAACACTGATACAAGACGAGTAGTATTGAGAAGGACAACCAATAGGCAGGGTATAAGAAGTCCACAATCCACAGTCTGAAGCATATCGCATCAATGAACCCTCACGGTGATTTTTCTTGTCCAAAACTTCCTCTGGCAAACGATTCAGGAATGCATTGGTGGGTGGACTACTGATCATGGTCATAGAATGACGGTCACCATGCTGTTTTTCATCTTTAATAACCTTATTATTATTATTCATATCAATATTACACTCATATCCCATACAACGTCCCGATATTCTAAGAGGCTTCACCAAAATCACTGACGGTAAATGGTTGGCCGGAAGTTGAAAGTACACGTCCGTTGCCACTTGTAACAGGTGCCCAGAACTGAACTATTAATTCCCCACCGTTACTTACCTTAGAAAAAGCAGATTTAATTTTGTCATACATCATCCGGGTGCCAAGATCATCTGTGTACAGTGGTCATTTCTAGGTGATCAAATTACAATTTAAAAAATAATTAACCAATGAAAATGAAGATTGAAAGAGGCTACTTATGAACTATTTTGAGATCCTTCATCTTTGCTACAAAAAGCCGAGAAAGCCCCTTCAGTTTCAGGTTTCTTGTGAAGAATATAGGTTGGTAAGGTTTCAAGAAAATTAGAGAGCCCTTCATCATCACGGTCAGCCATCAGATTTCCATTACAAAAAAATGTTTTGTGCAGCTTGTTTTATGAATAAAGTGTTACCTATTAAAGTGCAGTAAAATATCAAGATATATGTCCATATGGGTCATAACCAATTCCATTGGAATTATGTAAAACAAGTTGCAATTTTGGAAGAAAAATTAAAAAGAAAAAGAATTCCATTACCGGGAAAATTTTCTGTGGTAGATGTTCCAAATTGCTGCGCATTGACTTGTTGAGGTACGAGGACTGAAGCTGTCTTGCGGTTCCTATCCAAAGGCGCTATGTAGTCCACATCCACTTGTTTCCTCCCTTCTTTCAATGCTTTAGGTATTTGATTGAAGTTGTAATCATACATGATGTCAACTAACTCCCTTATACATATACATTTTGCTACCCTTGTGTAAGTCTATCATGCGTGTGATGACTACATTGTCGGCATATGCGATGAATTTCTCCCATGAAGGTCATTTGCTCCACGTATTATGTCATTGCTGGTCTAACCTGGATCAGATCAGTGGGGCTGCTCCTCCTGGCGTAACCTGAAGACCATTCGACTGGTTGACACTGGTGTCATGAATCCATTTGTGTAGTGATTCACCCTGAAACTCTCCACCTCCACTGGCCTCTGAGACTCTTTATACGACCTGATTACATGTATTCCACTCGCGACAATTAAGTAGTGGCACCAGTGTGCACACCTGTTGCATGCTGATAGCGTATGGGAGTTTCAGCCCGAAAGGCTAATGCCCACACGCCCATAAAAGGCTTACGAAACCCACCAAGGAAAACCTCGCCTGAAATAATTGGCCTAGGAATCCTATCCCAAGCTTAAAACCATCAATGAGGCCCATAAGAACTGACAGGCAAAGGTTGAGACTTTGATCTTATGCTAAAGGCCATTAGGTCAAACAACACGTGCCACGACCTCATTGGCAAAGTGATAGTGTCGCGAGCATCACGCTGATATATGAAGATACTCCATGTATCCGGCATAACCAAGGATGGCACGCCACGTGTCACTCGTCTCTCTATTCCATTAGATGTCCACCACGTGGGCCTTCATGGAACGTTGGATCGCATTTACTAGTGACACATAACCCTAATTTAAATGCATCCATATAAAAATACTTGTCCATTTCCTCAAAATGGACTAAGTTACTTTTAGCCGACCTCGGCTTAACCTGTGAACCTAATCCATCTTCACACAGACACAATACAGAGTGTTACCCCGACTCTAGATCTTTAATCTTGTCTCGGGGTCTTTACCAAACGTGAGAAACCAAACATACGATCTATTGGGCCAATTGAGTGCCCAATTGTCTCTGCCTAGATTTAAACAAAAATTAAGCTAACTATTGAAGACCCGCTGATAAGATATCAACGAGTGATTCAAGGACTCGCTGAAGGATAGCTTCAGCGAGCAACCTCAAACGTATTCAAGTCAAAGACATCGTCAAGGAAGTCGAAGATCACTTGAATACATACTCGTCATCTGGGATGGATACCAGCTAGTATGTAGATAGAATACGTTGAAGGGTTGAAGTGAGTCAGGGGTGGCAATACCCAGATGAGCTTCATTACTCTTTGAGATAAACAAACTGTTAAAGTGTTTAGGCGGGACAATTCGATAAAGCAAAATGGCGGGACAAAAATAGTCTTTTGAATTAAAGTACCTCCTAGTATGAGTTGGTGAAAAGAGTGAACAGTTGGCGAAATTGTTCACAAAAGTATGGGCGGGATGTTTCCAAGAATGGACGTGCATTAAATGCAATTGTACTCCTCTACCGGATTCTTGACACGTCTCAACTGCCCCACCATAAGTCAACCACATACCACTATAAATAGAGAATGTTTGTGGGGGTAAATGTCAACGATTATATTGTTGTTGTTATTATAGTTGCCTTTACTCTCTTTGTCGAACTTACAATTAGTCAGCCGATTTAATCAGCGTGTCTACAAAAGTTCGCTTGTAAACTTGATAATTTGTCAAGTTTACTTGTTCAAAGAGTAAACATACATTGTCATTCAACAAGTGTGATCCCTTAACACTTTGTAATACTTGGATTCTTATCAATAAAGCATTACAGCGATTGAAAAGTTATACTTTGTGTTGCATGCATATTTACTATACTTATATTTCTATATAGACGTGTTAATTGGGACTTTCACGATCATCATCATCATCCAACCCACGTCACGTTTTACATACCATACGTAAACACATGCATTCCTCCTCCTATCCGTAAAGTGTTTCTGGTTGGCTGATGAGGTTCGTTCTCCGTGACTTCTTGACTCTCCTTAGTATGAGTGAGGTCATTTACTTGGACCATTTTGAGGTTGTTATTGGCGACCTCTCACAAAAGGTGACCGTGTCTTGCTCATATGCCAAATTTTATTCTTTATAGTTAATGCGTGATATAAGGTTAAAGGTTTTTTGAAAATGAAGATTTTAGATTATGGATATGGAATGAGTTGTAAAGGTAGGAAACTGTGATTGTTTTGTATCGTTGTCTAACGGATGGTGTCATGTTTACATATAATATATAAAATGAGATTAGTGTGGTGAAGTTGGTTATGATGTTTGGTTTCTTGTTAATAATGGTATGGACCACATGAAAAGATTAATGATGGGTTATCCACCCTGAGTGAATATGCGTGAAAGTTGGAGAAGCATATGAACACTTTTTATTGTTTGTGATACTTGTAGGGGAGTATCAAAGTTTTGGGATAACCCATATGAACACTCCGCGGTTGCAGACAAGCCACGTATCGATAATCATTCGAGCAGACAAGGATAACAATGTTCATTTCTCCCGTTGTTTGGTACAAATAGTACACTACACATGCGTCCAACATTCCGGTTATGCATATCCTTTTGTTGCATGCCAGGGACACCCGTACAATAGCGGTTCGTCGACAGTTTATACAATTGTGTATTCGGATATACATGTTTTACCTGAAAGGCCGTCTTAGTTCATGGTGTCCCGAGAGTATTTGATTGGAGTCATATTAGAAGTAAGTGGAACGTCGAATTATTGAAATGCAAATATTCCAAAGTATATTTTTATATCTACTACATATAAAAAGTAAATATTATAACTTAGGAGCCGTTTGGTTTGAGGTATTGGGCATTAAGCTTTGCTATCAAAGTAGTAGAATTTGTTTGGTTGAAAATTTGGATTTCAAATAGTAACATAAAGCCTAAATATAAGGCTACTCACTTGGTGGGTTTTTTTGACGAATGTGAAGATTTAATGACAAATTATTTGTCTATTTCCAAAATAAGATGGACCCTCGATGTATATCTACAAAATGTTTACAAAATTATATCTACAAAATGACTTGGCAATCAAGTCATGAATGGACCAACACATTTGCCAATTCATGTGTGGTACTCCCTCCGTCCCAAAATTATTGTCTCCCGACAAAAACACACAGTTTAAGAAAAGTGCATTTATTATTGTTTTCTCTTTATTACTTTTTAACAGAATGATAGTTTTACCCTTAGCTAATTCATTAAAGCATGGTTGTTAAGATCCTGATCCTGATCTTAGGATCTTACTATTTTACGATACCGCAAAGCAAAAACGATCTGGATCCTATGTAGGATCTTTGCATGCTTAGGATCTTATAGGATCCCGATCTTGACCATATGATCTTAAGATCTACTCCGATCCGATCTTACTTTTCTCAAACCACAAACTAAAAAACTACAAATTTATGGGTTGTGTTTCGTATAATTTTAAAAAAAACAACATGTTAATCTTCTTCAACATTTCATAATCATAATTTAGGACAACATTTTTATGAAATATTTATATAATTTGTGTTTTTAATACATAATAATTTGTAGATTTGTATAATATTATAATGACTATTTAGACAATAAAATTATAGTAGGATCTTACGATCCCGATCTGACTTTACGATCTCGATCTTGCAAAGACAAAAACGATCCTAGGTAGGATCCCGATCTTGAAAACCTTGATTAAAGTATTTTTTTAAGTTTGTAATAATTATTTCAAACAAGGGTAATGTGATAAACTTGACTAAACTTCTCTATCTATTTTTAGTAGTAGACAATTAAATTAGGGCATCCCAAAAAAGAAACGTGGATTATTAATTTTAAACGAAGAGAGTAAAATTTTGTAAGGATGTAGTATTTCTCTATTCAAGCTTCATCCCCCTTTTTTATAAATATATTTATTATTTTTATATTCAAACAAAATTTTAAAATAAATGATATATATCATTTATATATATTTTTTTCGTTCTTGCACTTTCTTATACTAAATTCAAATCTAAATGTTAGGGCCCGTTTGGTTTGTGGATGGGTTTATGATTACGATTTAGATTTGAATTTGAATTTGGTATATGTTTTGAATTAAATGAAAGGAGAGAAAAATATATATATATAAAATATAACAAAAAAATCATAAAATCAATATTTGTGTAAACTAAAAAAATCCATGTGACTATAAATGCTCCACATCAATTTCTTAAAGAAAAATGCATTCATTTTCTCAAAACTGGGTCCGTTTGGTATATGGGTTTTACCGGGTTTAGGCTGAAAGGTACATGCAATCCATTGTTTTGTATTTTAAGATTAGATTTACGCGCTACATTTAGTCCTAATTTCTTAGCCTGACACAACTAGTGGGTTTTGGGATAAAGAAACATAGTATATCTTATTCTTTATTCCATAATACATGTGAGCCACATGTTTTTCCATTTTTCTTTTCTAATCTGATTTTTTTATTTTAAAATATTATATATTATTTCAATTTACTTATAAACAAATATATATATATATATATATTTGTAATAATAATAATTATTAATTTTCCCTCTCTTCCTTTTTACTCAAAACCTACACCAAAATCCAAATCAAAATCCAAATCTAACTCCAATCCCACTTACGAACCAAACGGACCCAACCCTAACTTTGCTAGAATCCTTGATATTTGCTTTCTTGTGGGCCCAACACAACCCATCCTCCACACCAAACATAGTTTTTGAGGCCAAATCCAAATCTCTGGGAGGAACCCAGTATATCAAACGCACCCCTAATTAAAATCTAAATCCAAATTCAAATTTTTTAACAAATCAAACGAACTCTTAAAATTTTTGAAAATACGAAATATTGAATTACTATTATGCTTTTGTGTCTTTTTTAAAATGTTGTATGCTTTTTTTAATTACCAAATCTTTACCATTTTTTCTTTTTATAGATTCATTTTGGTTTACGATCTCAATCTTGATTCATAGTTCAATCCCAATTTGTTAAACTCGAACTGGTATTGTTATCTCGGATAATGATAAAGACTTGCAAACAATCAATACAAACATAATCACAACATTTATACAACAATAATTTGCCATTATAAAATCTCGTCATGCGTGCATACTTAGGCTGGTCATAGTGGTGTTGATCAATAGATTCGGTCGTCGACCTTGAGTCGGTCGCCACCATTGTGGCCCAGTCGTCGATGTCGGTCGACCAAGACTGTTTTGGACGAATGGGTCGCCTTCGCGACTGATATTTACCCCCCTCTCCTTTTTCTTTTTCTCTTTTTAATTCCTTTTATATATATGAAAAAAAAAAGATTTAGTAGCTTTTCTTATAATTTGTAGGTGTGCATAAAGGAAGAAGGAATAAGATGTGGATTTGTTATTTTTTATTTTTTTACAGTTTAGGCTTTTGATATATACTTTTTTGTCATTTTATTTACAAATAACTAATATGTGTGAAATTATAAGTGAAAATGTGTTTTTATTTGTAATATTTTTAAATGTATTTAAATAATTATGTAACGGTTTTTTATTATTAATTAATTTTAATTTTGTTGTTAATTTTTTTTTTTAAAATATAGTTCGTTTTAATGTTGCTAAAAGGTCGCTTATTAGTCGCAGGAGAGAAAAAGATAATTCGATTAAGAGTTTTTTTTTAATTATTCTAACTAATTAAGAGAATATTCTTTTTAGCTCCAACGATCATTCTGAAAATAATTCGATTCGCATCACACTCAACACCACACTTGGTTGATTGAAAAGAAAAGAAAAATGGAGAGCTCAGGAGAGATGGTGGTGTTTCCATTATTGATCGAAAACAGTTACAGGGCATGCACCATCCCTTTCCGATTCCCATCCGACAATCCACACAGACCAACTCCCACTGAGCTCCAGTGGATCAACCTCTTGGCCAATTCAATCCCTTCTTTCAAGTAACCTACTTTTTTATATTTGATTCATTTTTATATGTATACTTGTGATTAATTGGTACTAATAATACATACAGGAAGAGAGCTGAAAGTGATGATACCGTATCTGATGCTCCTGCTAAGGCTGAAAAATTTGCTCAAAGGTCTCACTCATTGTTTTTCTACTTTATTATTATTATTAGGCCGCCCCGACCCAAACGGTGCTCCAAATTGGTTACCCGTACCTTTTCCCCAACCATTGTGACTGCTGGCCAAATAGTTCTGTTGGTTTCCAACCGTTTTGATATCTCATTTGCTTAGTTTTCTCGTGCCTATATACCAAGTGTTCTTCTTGAATTATCTCAAAGGATTTCGTGATACCCACGCATTAAAGGGTCGAAATACTTTATTTGGAAAGTGAACATACACGATTTAAGTAGATATCTCCCTAACCCCAATTTCTAACAGGATCCACCTAACTTTCCTCCCTTATACACACGAATAGAATAGTTACAATATTATAAGGTTTTTTTTGTATCTATCTGACTTCACTTGTAATAATAATCAAATAAACTTCCTTTTGCATTGTAATAAGGTTTGCTGAAATACTCGAGGACTTCAAAAAGGATCCTGAGAGTCATGGGGGACCACCTGATTGCATTGTAAGATCAATTAAACTTCCTTAATTTTATATGTAATGTATACACCTGGATGTAATGTTTGATTTTTAACATTTCAGCATCTTTGTCGTATCCGTGAGCTTATCCTCAAAGAAGTCGGCTTCAGAGACATTTTCAAGAAAGTTAAGGTATTCAATTTATAAAAACAGAAGCTGAACACATGATAACACATCATTAAGTCATGAAGTGTGAAGGCGTGTCCGTTTCTTACAAAAATATATAAGATTTATTCAAAACGGCTTTTAATGGAAGACTTATATTTTCATGTGATGCACCAGGACGAAGAAAATGCCAAAGCTATAACCTTATTTAAGGATGTTGTTCAATTGAATGATGCTATTGAGGACGAATCAAAACGAGTCGAGAATTTGGTCAGAGGAATATTCGCAGGGAACATATTTGATCTTGGTTCTGCACAGGTAACCATATGCTCCTTCCAGTCTAAAGAAAACATCGGTTCAACCTTATTAACATTCTAGCTGGATATACATTTAGCAATCATTTTAATACGATTTCACGGCGATATTAAACTCGTATAATGATCATCATCTAGCTGTCTAACCTGGCCGCCATACTTGCTTCTATCCAACGCTTCATGTAATAAACTACTCATTCTTTTATTGTTCTCGGATGACAGCATGCGTACCAGTTTATTTCATGCTAGTTAAATTCTATTTCTTTCAATCGTCCGTTGGATGTTTCCTACCTTTTGTCTGATTTTGCTCCGAAGCTTTTTGACATTACTTTCTTTATCCTATTGCTCTTTCACTGCTATGCAATGTTCATACGTTGGATAACTGTGCGCAGTCGTTGAGACATTGGAACATAGATTGAGCGGGTGACCAACATACGAGGTTTACAGCCTAATATAAACAAGAACACATAAAGTAAATTTCATGCCGATGTTTTATGAAGGAAATAATTTTTGCAGTCAAGTAGGGTTTTTGCATCATTATATATAAAGAATAATCTGAGTTGTACTATTATTTACGGTGCCATTTTTTTCCTGTTTCATGAAGCTTGCAGAGTTATTCTCTAAAGATGGAATGTCCTTCTTGGCTAGTTGTCAAAATATTGTTCCGAGACCCTGGGTTATTGATGATTTGGATACTTTCATTTCAAAATGGGCTAAGAAAGCTTGGAAAAAGGCAAGTTCTCCAAGAAGCTGGCTCATAACAAACCACTGCTTTTCTTAATACATGCTCGTTTTCAGTGTGAACCCTCTTACATCTTTTGTCATAACAGGCTGTCATATTTGTTGATAATTCCGGTGCAGATGTTGTATTGGGTATATTGCCCTTTGCAAGAGAACTGCTTCGTCGTGGGACACAGGTTGGTCGTCAAGCCATATATTTTTTCTGCTCTTATAAGTCACTTTTCATATTCAATAATTATTATTTAAGGAGCTATTTCCTTTTTCTTTATGTGTAGACCATAATTATTATAACCAGTTTCTCCTGCATAACTGTCTTCATAGACAACATGCAATTTCCCGCACTAATCATCCACTTCTGCAACATCCCATTAGTATTTTGAGTGCATCTAGTCATCTCGCTTCATTTCTATCTATAACCTCCCACAAACACAGGCCCTCTATATATTAGACATGATATAACCATACCTATAATTATATAATTTGTTTGTTGAGGTTTGTGATTCAACCAACAACTTAAATATCGAGCATCTTAGCAATAAGTGCATTAAATGCACAAATGTTAGTTTCTAATACCAAAAACTGAAAAGGAACCAACACAAAAGGTTTTTAAATCCCTCTATGAAGGTATATGTACAACTCTCTAATGTAAGGAAGTTACAGATGAAGAAAAACACATCTGATTGCACAAATATATTAACATGAAAACCAGTTTGTTTGTCTTTATATAGGCTTAAATATAAGAAGTTTGGAAAAGATTAGCCCACTAGCACATAACTTGCAAAAGACTGGCAACACAATCATGACCTTCACTTATTCAAAAGATTGTGCGTGAAAGAAGTAAACTACTAACTACATTTTAACGAATAAGAATTAATTAAAAATAAACCAATTGACATGGTTGAACGGTAATCCAGAAATACCGTGCTGTACTTTTTTTAAAACATCTTTCTCTCTTCTATATTGTTCCTTCCCTTAATTTATATTTTAAATATGGCTTTCATGATACAGGTCGTGTTGGCAGCTAATGACCTACCCTCTATTAATGATATAACATATCATGAGCTACTGGAGATCATATCAAAGGTACTAAAGCTGTAAGCCTGTAATTGATTTTTATCTATTCGCATTACATTTTGTAGCATAGGGTACTGTGGCTAAGTGGTCTATACTGATTAAAGTATACTTTTTGGAAACATGACAGTTAAAGGATGAAAATGGACAGCTTATGGGTGTTGATACTCAGAATCTTTTGATTGCTAATTCTGGCAACGATTTGCCGGTAAGACGGTGTAAAGCATTGTCTAGTTGAGGGTTTTCAAGTATGCCTTTACCATGTAATTTGTTATGACAGGTTATTGATCTTTCGAGTGTGTCCCAAGAGCTTGCTTACCTGGCAAGTGATGCTGATCTTGTGGTTATGGAAGGAATGGTGAGAACTTACTGCGTTAACCAAACACAGATGGTTTTTTGCCGATAATATATATTGCTTGTCAAGTTGTCATCTTTTTGATTAGTAATGTCTATATGTAGTAGTGCTTGTTTATTATAATCTGATCTCTAATCTGCTGGCAGGGTCGTGGAATCGAGACAAATCTGTATGCTGAATTTAAATGTGACTCTCTAAAGATTGGAATGGTTAGCAGTTTATTCTTATGAATTCTTATTCCATATTTATTCCCTTTTGCTTAGCTTAAAACTGCATTGTGAATGCATTTAGGTCAAGCATCAAGAAGTTGCCCAGTTTCTTGGTGGGAGGCTCTATGATTGCGTATTCAAGTTCAATGAAGTTTCAAGCGGTTAAAGCTGCTCAACAATTATTTGCAGATGGGTGGATGGATAGATGTATTCTTTGTGATACTGTTTTTAACACGGAGACACTAGATGATAGGCGTAATGAGCTTGTTCTTTTCCTTATGGAAATCTCACGCCACTTTGTTTCTTCTTCGAAATAATACTTGAGATATTATCATGACCCAAATTTTATTATCATTGTGGTTTATACCAGTTCTTGCTTGGCCTCCCTCCCATGTCCACGGCTAGCTCAAAATAGAGATGAAATAAAGGTTCTCGTCTTTCTTCATTATCAAAATGGTGCTCACATCATGTGTTTAGATTACAACTAAACGTATAAATGTATGCAAACAATAGACATCTGTGCCCCAAATGAATGAAATAGACAGGGAAATCCTTTGTCACTTGTGCTATGTAATAAATACTAAAACTAACAACTGTTGGAATCAAATTACACATAAAGAAATAATAACTACATTTAACACGTGATTGTATTGTAATCAGTATAAGCTTTCTCTTTGTAATGAGCTCAAAATGGGCATGAAGGTATCATTTCTTCATCATAGTCATCTTTGCAGCTTTCCAATGGAATGCAAATAGATGGAAACTGAGACGACACTGTCAACATGCATATGACATGGTTAGCCTCAGTAAAGGAACAATACTTGTTTCATTAAGCAGTAACTGAAAATTACTTACGTGGATCCAAGGAAGAAAGCGAGAGATAGATGAAAATTAAACAGAAACACTGAAACAACGGCTGTTAGTATCATTGCAACAGAGGTCGAATAAACCTGCAATAGTGAATAAACCCTTCTTTAATATTATGAACTGGCAAATATACGCATATACAAACATTCACAAATATTATCTTTAAGGCTAACGAAAAGCAGACTAACAATATTTTTGTGAGTCCTAAAACTCATAAAATATTCCTATACAACCTACTTTTATGCTAGAATAATCTAGTACAAGCGCAATCAAAGCATAATCGAGTACCCGCGCATAGCGGCGGAAATTTAGAGCAGCAAATAATTCTAACTGCGAAATTGTTGTTAGGCGTTTCATGTAACGTTACATTAACCTCATCTTGACTAAGAGCTTATTCAACAACGTCATCAACATCAAGTGGAGCATACATCTTATTCAAAACCACATTTTCTTCTACAAATGGTGTTAGTTTTCAACTGTTTCTGTTATCCAGTAAAATATACGTGGACTAAAAATGGAATTTATTGAATGTGATTATAATTATGCATTTTAAATTAAAGGCTAACAGATGAATAAGGGTATTTTTGTAAAACAACATTACTTATTTTTTAAGTTTAAGGAATTTGGTTTCCTCTTTATATGTAGTTAAGAAAAGATATAAATTCATATAAGGGTTGCTGGACATAGAAAAGTGCTAGACGGTTCATCTCATATTGGACTTGACCTAAACATGGCAGACACATGAAACATAACCGTTCCAATAATACCTTCACAATATTGTCAGCATACTTCATCACCATAGACACAGCGATCCCACTGCAAATCCACAACAACAATATCTATTAGAGATAAAACAAACTGTATTTAATCCAGAAATTCTGGGCATGTTCAGAAGAAATACCATGTGCTGTTACAGCTTGAACTATAATGTAACAGCTATCAGTTATTCAAAGTACAAGCAGTGTGCGCAAATGTGTTTACGTGTATTTGCTTTTCAGTAATTTTGCAAAAGGTTGATTTGAGCATCGTAATCCCTTTTAAAATTTTATTGCGGTTGATAAACACAACTTCAAATAAATTCATCTGTTTGTCTTCAAGTGTCTCAACCTTTAGGCAGCAGTGTGCAATTGTAATAAACTTATGATCTACAATGCTAAGTATAGAGGAACAGAGGGGTAGCATTAAACTTTCGGTAGCATTTGTAGTGGTCCATGTATCGACCACATACTGAGCACCAGTGTTGTAAAAAGCGGCCTAGGCGGCGTTACCGTGGCGATTTGAAGCAAATCGGTCGATCTAGGCGTTTTGGTCAAAAGGCGGTCAACATCCCGTCTAGGCGGGTCAAATCGGGCTAGGCGGGTCAATAAATCGGGCCATTTTTGGTGTTTTGGTGCTTTGATTTTCTTGATTGCCGGTGTTTACTTGATTTTATTGGTGAAGGGAAAAATGAAGAAGGTGAAGGAGGAAGAATGAAGAAGGTGAAAGGAGGCTGTAATAAAGCCGGTGTTTACTTGATTTTATGGTTTGTAGTACTCTGTATGTCTTGGCGCCCACTAAGACAATGGGCTCAATATATAATTAAATGGGCTTAAATAAAAATACACCAAAACACAATCAAAATCACACATAAGTATAAATTTTGCAACATATGCATAACATATATAACTAAAAATATTAAAAACATTATAAAAATTATAAAAATTATTAAAAATATACAAATTTTGCAGATTATATATCAAATAAATATTAAAAATATCAAAAATAATAAAAAACATATATAAAATGTCAATCCACCTAGGCGGCGCCTAGACCGATTACTAGCTAGGCGGTGGTCGACCGCCCGACTAGCGCCTAGCGCTTTTTGCAACCTTGCTGAGCACCAGGAGTATTTTCTTGAAAAGTGGTCAGCCATACCAAGATCCTTCTTGACAGATGATGCATGATTTGTCAATGACATCAGTCACTTAGAAAAGAGCAAGTGTGCCAAAACTAATTAGTATAAATCTAAACTTTTCAAGTGTACATCCAGTAGTCCTAGAAGTAAATGATGGATGCTAGGCACTGTGCGTATATACCCGTGCGGTGTTGTAGCTAACGCTGTAACGCATTAAGATTTAAACATAATTATATGTAGATGTTCAAAGGAACAGCTTGACACACATATAGGCATTTGGCATAGAAGCTCACTTGACCGTTCAATTAAATTTATGCAAAATACACCATTCATGGGATACCAATAAACCAAAGTGATATCAAACTACGCTGCACGATTGCACAGTACTATAAGAGTAGAGGCATTTTAGGAAAACTTGCAGCATGCTACAAATGAATTATCTATTGGAAGCTATATATACCTTGCTGCATGGTTGATAATCATGAGAACTGTAATTGCCGAATATCCATGGAAGAATCCCCTGCACAAAAGAAAGGGATTCTCATGAAAAAAAAGACTAAATATGGAAAGCTTAATAAGACAGAGGTTTATGATTTCACGCATACTGGAGCTAAAAACAACTTAGTAAGGCCTTAAGCTACTCCTTAATTGTTTCTCTTGCACTAAGGCAAAAGAGACGCATGGATATTGTTGTGGATTATCATTACGTTAAGGAAATGAGAGAGCATAAGTTACATACTTGTTCACAACAGCATCAAAATCCTGGACGAGTATCGCGACAACATTGAAAACCATCCCAAATACATATAGCCAAAAGTTCTGCACATTTATGTTCCTGGAAAACCGTTTTTTCATGATAGCCTGTAACATAACCGGTGAACTCATCAAAAACAGAAAACGCCACTTGACAAGCCTTGTTTATAGACTATCAATACACACCCTTTACCTCTGTGTACACACCAGCAAAACCACTTAAAAGTGCCATGACCTGCAAAATATATAATTGAGTGCACATTAGAACACTCCTTAGTTGACTGAACACTTTGTTCGGTAATATAAAGAAATAGGCTAAAAAGTCTACTCACAATCGCCATCACCCAACCTAGGAAAGGAGTCTGAAGAACATGATCAGAACTGTAACAAAGTGCAAAAGAAGAGCAATAAGTAAAATATAAATAGCCATAAAAAATTCATAGACAACTCAGTTATCCCCCGTCTCTACACATACTGTTAACAAAATGACAGTCAACGACAATGATAAAACTATGATAAGTTTGAAACTAACAAGGAACCGAATAACAATGAAGTGTTTGCTAATGCGCCTATTCTAACTTATGGAAAATGCACAGATATGAAGCAATCTGATTCAGCAACAACACGGGTATTATTAATGTTGTACTAAGGAAATATTCAAACAGACTTACGAAGGATTAAGCTGTGCCGTTGTGCACCCCGCACAAAGTAAAATGAAAGCAGCCCACTGGATCTCGCTTAACCTGTGAAAAGTTATTGTAAAAAGTAGGTCCTTAGAAAGAAGGTGTGTATCAGAAGATTTAGGTTGATCAATAAAGGTAACAGGACATACTTCTTCTTGAGAATTATGCGGTACAAGACACCGGTACTGATAATATTGAAGTTTTTGAGTATCTGATACCCTGGAGCGTCCACATACGCAAAGATATAGTACTGCTTAATACATAAACAACACTTGTCTTAGAGAGATATAAGCCATTAAAAATGTAGGATTAATCATTGATGAAAACCAACCTGGAGCAAATTCTTGACAAGGTAAAGTGCTGCAGGAATGGGGTAAAGACTAATTTCGTCCACTGTTGTACTCAACCTGACACCAAACAACAAAACTTAAAGGTAAGCGATGACTTGGTGTGGTTCCATATATGCAAGACAAAAGGAAGTAATTAGAAGAAGGCGTGATTCCCTTATGCATTTGCAACGAGAAACCTCACACGTGACAGATATTTAAAGTGTGCATTTATGACATTACTGCCTGCTTATTGCTTATTTAGGCTTATATTTCATAAGCTCACTTTTTGTGGCTTATTTTGAAACTTTTCGGCTTATATAAGTTCATTATGACATAATAAACTTATATAAGCCATTAAGCCGAAAAGTTTCAGATTAAACCATAAAAAGTGAGCTTATGAAATATAAGCCCAAACCCAAATAAGCCGGCTATATAAGCCGAAACAAACACCCCCGCAACATATAAAATAGTGAGAGAAGGAACCTGTTATCATCAGTGTGGCCATCTGTTTGCCAAGTCCAATATAAGGTAACAAACGATATAAAACATTTCAAAGCCTCAACCTAATGAAAAACGGATGTCACGCACAATAATAAAAATACGGAGCAATAATAATAATAATAATAGTCTATTTAAAGAGTTGGTAGGGACTGACCAAGAAGTTAGCGGTGGTGACACTGTACTCGTAACGACCGGCACGTTTAGACCAGTGAATAAGAATAGCTTGGGAGCTTGTAAGAACTGTTAACGCTAGTGTAACGATGGTCCTATGGTAATAATTATATAAATTTCCAGTCAATAAAATAACAATTGATAAATAAAAGAAAATGAAAATAGTACTTACTTCAACTTCCATTGAGTTTTAGTTGTTGTTTTAGCGACAGGAAGAAGAGATTTGCTCTCAATATCAATACCATCTTCTTTAGCAGGATCATTATCCTAAAACAATTAAAATAATAATAAGAATTAGCATTCCATCTGTAAGTGAATGTAATGTAAAGTAAAGAGGAATGGAATTCAACTGACCTGATCTTTGATTCTTCTGTACTCCATTCTTGGATCCACACTAGCAGCTAGATTCAGTGATAACAAAATTGATATAGGTTTTGTTTTTTTTGATTGATTATATTTTCTTGTGTTTTCGATACAAAAGGGAGCCTCTATATATATATATAAGAAAGAGGGTCTCAATATATAAGGAAATGAAATAAAATAGGAGCAATAATCGTGGAGCCAAATTAGGGATAATTATGATTGATTGAATGCATAATTATCCTATACTCCCCCTCAAGTTGGAGCGTGAAGATTCCGAGCACCCAACTTGTACAGTAGAAAACGAAGAGAATTGGCTCCTAAAGCTTTCGTAAGAACGTCAGCGATTTGATCTTTGGTAGCTATGGGCATGGGACAAATTTCCATAGAGTCAACTCTTTCCCGCACAAAGTAGCAATCCATTTCAACGTGTTTGGTGCGTTCATGGAAGACTGGGTTGTTTGCTATGTGACGGGCAGCTTGATTGTCACAAAATAATGCAGTTGGTCCGACGGGGGCCATGTCAAGTTCACCCAAAAGCCACCTCATCCACAAGATTTCACTAACCGCATTAGACATGGCCCGATATTCAGCTTCTGCCGAGGATTTGGAAACTACGGACTGCTTTTTTGTCTTCTAGGAAACAGGAGCTCCTCCAAGTAGAAGTAGATAACCTGTTTTGGAGCGTCGAGTCATTGGACACCCTAACCAATCAGAATCACAATAAGCCAAAAGATTAGTTCCGCCATCTCTAGGAATGAGTATGCCTTGTCCTGGAGTCCCTTTCAAATAACACAAGACACGATTGGCAGCATCCATATGAGGTTGTCTAGGATCACTGACGAATTGACTCAAGATGTTGATCGCATAAGTTATGTCAGGTTGCGTAGCTTGCAAATAAAGAAGCTTGCCGATCAATCGTCGGTATTGATTACCATCGACACAAGCTGCATTGTCACACTTCTCAAGTTTTAAATTCTGTTCCATGGGGAAAGTACTCGGTCTACAACCCGTCATGCCAACATCTTCAAGAATGTCCAATGTGTATTTGCGTTGACTTAACACCATACCTTCCTTTTTTTTAGCGACGTCGATGCCTAGAAAATATTTCAAGGGGCCAAGATCTTTGATGCTAAATCGCTTATCCAGGAATCCCTTGGTAGCTTGTATTTTGTGTGGGTCATTTCCAACAAGAACAACGTCATCAACATAAATAAGTGCAGCAACGAAGGCGTCTTTTTCTTTGAAAATAAAGAGAGAATGATCAGCGTGGCTTTGTTTAAAACCAACATCTAATAAGGAATGCGTGAACTTTTGGTACCAATTTCTTGAAGCTTGTTTGAGGCCGTACAAGGACTTCTTGAGTTTGCAAACCCGATTGTCATCTTGCTTACCAAAGCCTTCCGGAAGCTTCATGTAAACATCCTCATTCAAGTCGCCATGCAAAAAAGCATTGTTCACATCAAGTTGGTGAATATGCCAATTACGCTTTACAGCGACGGTCAAGAGGGTGCGCACTGTCACTAGCTTTGCAACAGGAGCGAAGGTTTCATGGAAATCAACTCCTTCCATCTGTGTGCAGCCTTTAGCTACAAGGCGTGCCTTGTACCGCTCAACATCTCCATTCGGCTTGTACTTGATTTTGTAGACCCATTTCGAATCAATCGCTCGCTTTCCTTTTGGAAGTTCTTCTAAAGTCCAAGTCTTATTTTCTTCAAGAGCTTGGATCTCTTGCTTCATGGCTTCTATCCACCTGACATCCTTCACTGCTTGCTTGAAGTGTTTAGGCTCATTATTTGTGGTAATGGCCGTCAAGAAGGCTTTATGAGTGTTAGTAAAGTTATCATAGGAAATAAAATGTGCTAAGGGATGTACCGTGGAGGAGCCTTGATGGAGCGATGATTGCGTATGGTCTAATGATGGGGGTAGGTTGACTTCAAAACCATCAAGTCGTGCAGGTCGTGATTTGCTTCGTGTAGGTCTTGCATGTTCAACTGTGGGCCCATGTGTTTCACTAATGGTTTCAAACCCCGTCTCATTTTGATCATCACAAACGAGATGAGGTTCTTTGTCTTGGTTTGGACCTGACACGGCAGGCTCATTTGTTTCTTCATTTGGTCCATTATGGGTTTTTTGCGGTTCGGTACCAAAAAAAGAAGGGTGTTCATCAATATCATCATTGGGCCGTGTTTGGTTCAGCCCATTATTGTCTAGATCATTTTCATCATCCCATTTTTGAGGGAAAACAAAAATCTCCTCTTCCTCAGTAATGCTTCGAGCAAAAGGGAAAATATTTTCTAAAAATTTGACATCTCTAGAGGTCACCATTTTTCTATGTTGGAGATCGTAGACTTTGTATCCTTTGGTTCCGGGTGGATACCCAAGGAAAACCCCCGGTCTCCCCCTTACTTCAAACTTGTCTCCTTTGGTCTCAACGCTCCGATAATAAGCTAAACAACCGAAAACCTTCATGTGATCATAGTTGGGTTTTGAGTTGTGTAAGATTTCATAGGGCGTTTTGTTCTCAATCACTTCAGACGGCAAACGGTTTATAACATGTGCTGCCGTTAAAACACATTCTCCCCAAAATCTTGTGGGTAAATTGGCCTCGAATTTCAAGGCGCGTGCCGTTTCTAGCAGGTGCCGGTGTTTTCGTTCCACTACACCATTCTGTTGGGGTGTATGTGGGCATGAAGTTTCAAGCACAATCCCTTCCCTTGCATAAAAATCAATCATTTTATTTGAAACAAATTCCCCACCATTGTCACATATTATTCTTTTGATATTTTTCTCAAACTGGACTTTAACCATTTTGTAAAAGTCAACGAGGCAAATGCTAGCTTGATCCTTGTGCTTAAGAAGGAAAACCCACACGGGTCGGCTAAAATCATCAACTATTGTTAAAAAATAGTTTGCATGTGTAAGAGAAGGCGTGCGATATTTTCCCCATATGTCACAATGTATTAATTCGAAACAAGCATTTGTCTTAGTGACACTAATTGGAAATGGCAATCTCGTAAACTTAGCTTTAACACAAGAATCACAAAAAAACTTAGAATCCAAAGAAGTGTTTTTAAAGAAATCCAAATGATATAATCTAGAACTCGATAGGTGACCTAATCTTTTATGCCACATACTTTGTGTAGTCATCATAGCATGCCGATTATTTTCAAACATCCCCATCTTGTACAGACGCAATCACCCGCTCCAATCAATGTCCTCGAATACAAGTCTTGCATGATACAAAATTCAGGAAAAAATGTAACAGCACATTGAAGTTCCTTAGACAATCTACTAACAGAAAGCAAATTGCATTTAAATTTTGGGACATGAAGGACATCTTTAATAATTGCCCCACTTGGAAGAGCACATTCTCCTCTTCCTTCTACTGGTACAGCTTCACCATTTGGTATGGTTACTGGTTGCTCGTAACCTCTTTTTCTTTTATTTTTAAGTAAGGAATCATTATGAGCAATATGCTCGGTTGTGCCCATAGTCAAATATCCACTTACCTTCTTTATCTATGTTACCTGCTAGGTTGGCCTTGGGTCCACTTTCTTCTCCATTCGCACCTTCTTTGTTTCGGAAGAATTTCAAGAATTGTTGATATTGAAAGTCGCTTAAACCGGCAATAGGGCTCTTTTCTGCTTCAACACAAGCTGCCGACAGCTTGGCCTTGTCTTGCTTGCCTTTTCCCGGCCACCAATCTGGGTAACCTATGAGTTCAAAGCAACCATCCCTGTTGTGCCCATCCTTTCCACAGTTTGTGCAATTTCCTACTGGTTTGCTGCTGCTCCGTTTCACGTCTTTCTGTCTTGGGTAATCAGAGGGATGGAGATAGTATGGAGAATCATGGTCGATTCCTCCTTCTTTGGTTTTGTCTGCTGATTTTCCACTATCGCCAGCCATAGGTAGGGTTTGGTTTTGGTCGTAGGATCTTCACGAAGACCGCTCTGGTACCATAACAAAATTGATATAGGTTTTGTTTTTTTTGATTGATTATATTTTCTTATGTTTTCAATACAAAAGGGAGCCTCTATATATAGGAAAGAGGGGCTCAATAAATAAGGAAATGAAATAAATAGAGGCAATAATCATGGAGCCAAATTAGGGGATAATTATGATTGATTGAATGCATAATTATGGGATAATTATGATTGGTTGAATGCATAATTATCCTATAGAACTAAGAGTTAGCAAACCATCACTTTAATGATATAGTAGGGTTGAGCATGGATGTCTGGAAGTAAACCGAACTGACACACTCGACCGAACCAACCAAACACCCGTTCGGTCTTCAATTTTAAGTTGTTTTGGGTTTTGGTTTCGGTTTGGTTCAGGCTAAAACCATAACAAAAAAAACCCTTAACAAAATAAAACTCGCATAATCCAACCAAATGCGATGCAAAACCAAAACCGATCAACCGAGTACATCAATTCTATTATTAGTTCTCCATTCCAACATGTACCTTTCGATTTAATCACGATAATACAATGTTATGAATTATAAGATAATAGGGTTGATCATGGTCTGAAAATCAGACCGAACCGAGCGGAGAGGACTTAAAACCGATTGGGTCCAAAAGTCTCGATCGAGAACCGAACCAAAATGTTCGGTTCATGTCCGGTCCGTTTCAATAAAGCATAATAATTTGTTGTACGTAAGACTGAACCGAACCGAAAACCAAAAATGAAAAAAATGATGAACCGAGGACCGGACCGAAATGTGTTTGGTCCAGTCCACTTCGATTCTGTTTCTTGATGCGATTCAACCCGCGGTCTAAAATGCTCGGCCAACATAATACCAAAAGTGTTCATTATTTTGTCACAAACGTTAAACAATAATATGCAAAAACATGACAAAAGTAGGAAATGGTCAAAAATGTGGACCACATTGAAAGCTTTATTCTAACCGAAATCAACCGTTTCCCCAAGAAAAGAACAAAAACTCAAAGGTCATTACTAAAAGTTCAAATTATGCCAATACATGAGAATGCAACACTTCGATCTCATTCTTTTTCACTTTTCTAGACCACCATGTCGCGTTCGTTCGTTTATGTGAACAAATCCGTTTCACTTGAACGGACGTAGCTATACTATGCGATTTTCATTTTCGAACCTCCACAATGGCCGACACTTGCAAAGGCGCTTTCGCTAGGATCTGATTCTTGCACTCGTTATCTCACTACCACTTTTATCCCAATGTTGGAGTCTTCAAATTAACTGAAGTGATCCACAATTAAATTTAACATTTATGTTCATATAGAACATTGTAGCTTAGCAACAATTGCCTATTTGATTTACTAACAAAGCCTTTTTATCTCTATTTTTGACGTATGTAGGCGTGATGGGATCTCCGTAAATAAAAGAAGCACTTGTGGACTTTTTGACTGACCCGTTGATAATCTACACTCGAACCGGCTAACGTTTTGGTTTTGGACGTATGTAGGCGTGATGAGATACATTCCCAAATGGTTTGACTGGTAATCTTTGCTGTCTTAAAAGTATAAACTAGGCATCCTTGGATCAGAGCTAGAAATGCAGGTGCAATATTTTATGTCTGAAAATACAAACCTAGCTAGAAGCAATGACATGTTTTCCAAGAAGGTAACTGTTTTTTGTAATGCCAGGTGTGCAAACTGTCACAGCATTAATTTGGTCTTGTAATTCAAGTTATATTACACAACCTTTTTATCTTTCAACTTGTCTTATTTTATGTCCAAAACTCGAATGCAATATTCTAAACTATGGTCTTGTAATTAAGTACTTCAAGTCTTCAAATCATGATCTAAGCACAATTTGGTCCGAAATGGAAGATATGACGAGAATTGTGCAACATTAATTATGGGGGAAACGTTATTCTAACACACTTCACATTTTCATGTACATATATATATAAATGATTTGGTAACAAACAATTGTTAAATTTGGTAGGTTTAAAAATGATTGTTTCCATAATTATGTTTGTTTGGGTGGTCCAAAGGAATGGGAGAAAATTAGAGCTAATCAATTACGCATGCAAACATGCAATGCAATGCCTTGACCACACTACGCATGCACCCATAATTGGTTACCAACTCAATGAACCAAGTTTTACTCTTTTTTAAACTTTCCAAAAATGCTTTGTTCCTTTTCAATAAGTTGATAGAAAATCAATTTTATACTTGTTTCTATGGGTGAGTAAAACGAACTACGGATCGGATCGGACCGAGAAACCGGCCTGAACCAGACCGAACCTATTTCGGTCCGATCCTTGGTCCATCATTTTCTTTATTTTCGGTCTTTGGTCCGGTCGGTCTCGTTCAGTCTTACAAAAAACCTAGCAATTATGCCTTGTTGGACCGGTCCGAAGACCGGACCGACCCGGTCCGGTGTTTTGGCCAAGGTCGGTTTCGGTCCGATCAGGTCTTGTTTGGTCCGGTCCGATTTTCGGACCGTGAGCACCCCAGGCTTAGCATTATAGATCGCGAACCGGATCAAACCTAGAAATCAGACCCAACCAGATAGGGCTGAGCATTTTAGACCACGAGACGGATCAAAACCGAGAAACCGGACTCAACCGGACCGGACAAAATATATTTCGATTCAGTCCTCAGTCTACCATTTTCCTTATTTTCGATCCTAGGTCTCGTTCAGTCTTACGCACCATCAACTATTATGTCTTGTTGAGCTCGACCAGACCGACCTGGTCCTAGATCGAACATTTTAGTCCAGTCCTTGTTCCGTATTCTTGGCATGTACGTTGCACTGACGAAACAATACAATTTTTTGGTACGTGCAATCTATCAAATTGTAAATCCTCTCAAACATTTTATTTGTTTTGGACTTGTCCTTTAAATCGTTGCAGTTGTAAAGATGAATAAACTTTACGTCTTGTAAATACCAAAAATAAGAAACTTGATACTTACAAGTCTTAAATATCACTTGGTAGTGTTATATGTGTAGGGACTTTAGAACCTAATACAAGATAATGATATTATTCTTCTGCCTTTTTAAAGGAGATTTTGTCACCTTCAAAATCGAGGCCAACAAAAGAGACCGAAAACGGTTTATTCCATATATTTCTATATATGGTTTTGGTCATTAAATAGTAATAAACTTTTTTAAATGTATCGAGTCAGTACGTGAACTTTGAAAAAGTTGTGTAACTATAACGAACTTTCATAAAGTGTTTCAATATGTACATTTTGGTGACGTGTCATACCTGAAAGTCTGACACGTGACACTTTTTATAACGTGACACGTCATCAAAATGTGCAGATTGAAACACTTTATGAAAGTTCGTTACATTTACACAATTTTTTCTAAGCTTACGTATCAAAACGAGACAATGAAGAAAGTCCGTTGCTATTTTATGACCAAAACCGTTCTATATTTCATCATCAATTATGTGTTTTGGCTTTTGAGTTTTAAACTTTCTCAATTAACTATTTAACTCCTAAGATTTTTATTTTCTTGCCAAATAAACACTACTACACAACAGGGCAAATGCTACGAAAATTTCTAACAGAAATTTTCCTTAGCAAATATGCAATGACAAGGATATAAAAACACATTTTCAGGGGGTTTTGGTTGATCAAAATACATAAGATGAATCATTGTTATTTTGAGAGAAAGTGAAGAGAGAGTGAGATGAACACAAAAAGAGAAAATTAGATTAAAGAGAGAAAAGAAAATTTACATATGAACATCCACCCCTCTTATGGAGAGCCATGAGGGGTATTTATACTAAAAGAAAAAAGCAAACTATTCATAATTTACATAAATGACTCATGCCTGACACGCAGTGTCCGAGACTAGTCCAATTCACGTGTAAGACGCCAGCTTCACTAAAAAGTGAGGCTAACACGCAAGGGGTTTGTAACAGATTTGTAACGGATTAGCAAGGACACAAAAACCGTTGCAAATAGTAATTTCTTTTATACTTATTTATAAATATTCCGTTGCAAATCCATTTAGTATATTTGAAATTTGTAATAGATTTGCAACGGAGTATTAAAAAATATATAAAAGTAATTATTATTGGCTTCCATTGGAAAATAGTTACAAAATTTCAAATAATTGTTATGGATTTGCAACAGATTAGATATAATAATTCAATTATAATTTATTTTTAGTAATCCGTTGCAAATCCATTGCAAAATCGTTAAGGATTTGAAACAAAATATTCAAAGTAAATATAAAATAATATATTATTTGTTTCCGTTGCAAAATCGTTGCAATTTTTTGTAAAATTTTTATAGTTTTGCAAAGAAACGTGATCTTAGTTTAATGGGGCATTTACATCTATGTCTTTACAAAAGTTCAATATTACATCAATATCCTTCTTATTTTTTTAATTACGTCATTATCCTTCATTAACTTTATAAATACATCAATATCTTCGATACTTTTATAATATAATCTATATTATTCTCACACTCTTGAAAAGTACAAATATCTTTCAAATTTTAAATTCTTATATACATCAAAAAAATCAACATGTTTTCTCATCAATCGAGGCCAAATATGCATGTGAACAAATAAATATATATGAGCAATATTTTTTTTATATTTATATCCAAACTTTTTTAATTATATCAACACGTTTTTTTGTCGATCGAGGTCAAAAAGTATATATGAATAATATGATCGTGATCAATATAAGAGATAAATAATAGTTTCATAATCTAAAATCAATATAATTATGATTTAATTGATTTTTGGACATATATATCCTTCTTAAAAGTGTGAGAAGGATATTGATGTAATTAATTTTTTTTTGTAAGGACGTTGATGTAATTATAAAATTAAGAAGGATATTTATGTAATATCAACTTTTGAGAAGGATATACATGTAATTCTCCCTAGTTTAGTTTCTATTTTTTTAATTATTTATTCCAATCTACTTGCAATTTTAAAATGATTGTTACGGATTTGCAACGGTAACCAATAAAATTTGTTTTCTTTACTTGTTTTATTTTGTTGATATTTTCTTTGTAAATTTTTAAATAATAGCTACAATTATGTGACATATACTATTATTATTTTCGTTTTATAATTCAACTGAAATTTTCTAAATAATTTGCTATGCATTTGCAACAGACTGTAAAGTTTAATCATTTATAACTATTCAGTGTCAATCCATATAGTATTCTATTATGTTGCAGTGAGTTGTACTGGTTTTTTATGTGTTGCAATGAGTTTGTGTTATGTATTTGTTGGTTGTTTAACCGTCTGATCATCCTCAAATTTGTACTAAAGCATATAAACACATAGATCTTGAATTTGAACGTTGGAATTTGCAGGTCCTTTCCGAGAATAATTTGCTTGTCCAATTCTAAATAACATTTTCAAAACTAAATTCTTAGTTGACTTGACTTGTGACGGTAATGAGTTGTAATTTTAGATTCGACTCTACAACGAAAGTTGTAGATCTCTCTCTCTCAGTTTCGTGGCTTCTTGAATCATCGAAAGCGCACTTCGTATGAAGGAATTATGACCAAAATGGTGTAACTATGTCAGCATATAACATGTTATCATTAATTGAGAGAAAATAGTGATCATGAGTTATTTAACCGTCAGATCATTCTCAAATTTGTACCAAAGCATGTAAACGCATAGATTTTGGATTTGACCGTTGGAATTTGCAATTACACGTGTCCTTTCCGAGAATAATTTGCTTGTCGTGTGAAGGAATTATGACAAAAACGATGTAACTATGTAAACATATAACGTGTTATCATTAATTGAGGGAAAATTGTGATCCTGAGTTAATTAACCGGTTGATTGTCCTTAAATTTGTACCAAAGCATATAAACGCATAGCTCTTGAATTTGAACGTTGGAATTTGCGAACACATGTGTCCTTTTCGAAAATAATTTGCTTGTCTAATTATAAATAATATGTTTAAAATTAAATTCTTAGTTGACTTACCTTGTGACAGTAATGGGTTAAAATTTTAGATTCGACTCTAAAATGAAAGTTGTAGATCTCTCTCCCGTTTTCGTGGCTTCTTGAATCATCAAAAGCCAGCTCGTATGAAGGAATTATGACCATAATGGTGTAACTATGTCAACATATAACGAGTTATCATTAATTGAGGGAAAATAGTGATCCCGAGTTATTTAACCGTCAGATTGTCCTCAAATTTGTACCAAAGCATATAAACGCATAGATCTTAAATTTGACCATTGGAATTTTCAATCACATGTGTTCTTTTCGAGAATAATTTACTTGTCAAATTCTAAATAACATGTTCAAAATGGAATTCTTAGTTGACCGGGCCGAGCATAATAGACCACGAACCACATCAGATCGAGAAACCGGACCTCCCGGATCAGACCAAACATATTTTGGTCCGATGGAAGATGTTTTGTTGTTCAATTGTTGAAAGACTTGAAAAACGGCTTAGTTCGAACAAGAAATGAGAAAGACCGAAAAATGTAGGACCTGTTGAGAATAAGTTTATGATTACAGAGCCCGAGTGTGCCGGTCTTAAAGTGAACCAACACAATTTCACCAAATGAATAATCAAAGTGTGATGCAAATTTGCAAATCGTATAGCCGAATGGGGATATTTATGGCTGGTTTAAAGGTAAACGTGGGTTAAGACAATGTGATCCTATGTCCCCGTATCTATTTACATTGGTGATAGTTAGTGTCGGGATTAGTTCCAAGTATCTCGAAAAGTATTGCTTACTTTTGAAATGTTTCATGTGTGGTTAAGGCAGCTATTTTGAGTACTATGCATCTAGAAGAATGAACCCTTCCGGTAAGTATCTTGAAGTTCTTCTCATCTCGTTTAACTTATTATATAGAGATGGCAAGGTGCTTGTTGAGAGACTTCAAAATCGTATATTTGATTGGAAGAACAAGTTATTGCCTTTTGCTGGTAGGCTTAACATGTTGTCTCGGTTTTATCTTCTATACACATCTAGGGAAACCGTTTTCATCATCCCTTCTCGTATTATTCACGACCTTTAATAACTTATAAAGGATTCTTATTGTGTTAAAGTGAGATGAAAAAGGGTAAGGCGAAAGTGGCTTGAGATTCGGTTTGTAAACCAAAATCAGAAGGTAGGTCAGGTACAAGGAAGATTGTCGATCTTAATGTGGCTCTTGTGGCCACCCATGTTTGGCGTATTTTGACTCATAAAAAGTCGTTGCGGATTAAGTGGATTCATTTGTAGCACTATTCGTTTGTTTATATATAATAAGATTGACAATGGTAAGTCTATGTCTATGTGGTTTGACAAATGGTGTGATACAGGCCCCGTCAAACGTTCGTTAAACGTTAGGGATATCACACGTTCGGGGTTTTCTATATATGATTCAGTTTATGACTTGGTTGCAAATATGCAATTGTGAAATCTAGGGGTGAGCATCGGGTCAAACCAGGATCGAACCGAAAAAAAACTGAACCATACCGAGGACCGGACCGAAAGTGTTCGGTCTGGTCTGGGTCGGTCCAGTTCTTCAGTCAGTCCGGTTCGAGAAGGAAAAAGATCGGTTGTATGTAAGACCGGATCGAAGACCGAAAAGGTATCGATCTCGATTATATTATTTGTACTTATTCTGGAAATGGTCTAGTACACGTGACCCATGGGTGGCTATTTCTTGTTGTTTTGAGTTGTTTTTGTTGTAGGTCTGATGCGTTAATTGGGGCAGGCTCGGATGAGGTAGGTGAGTTAAATGGGGTTGGTGGTTCGGGATCCAGTGGGTTTGAGGTAGTTGGGCCAAGATGGATCAACAAAAAATCACATAAAAATATTGTAAGTATCCATGCCTCTTTATTATTATCATTTTTAGTAGTTCATAATGAGGGACTGTCATTTATAGGAGAAGTATCAAGAAGGTATAGTTGTAAGTCATGGGGAGAACTCTAAATTACACCCATATAATGAGGAACTATAAAACAAAGTCACTCCACCTATAGGGGAATACGTTCAGGGAATATAATGCTTCTTATCCTACATTTGTTGACCAGAACGCCTTCAACTTGCAATACTGTTACCTCACGTCCACCTATCAGATTTGAGCATGTTAATTAGCTGATTACTTCTTATTATCATAATCTATCTAATTTAGTTATATGGGGTTGTATTTTATGTTAAATGGTTGTAACTTTACATGCAAACCTGATATGTGTTGCGGGGGAGGTAAGCTAGTAATGGACTAAAATGACTGATATAGCTGGAACAGGACATAATGAGTTGAAATGGGTCGTAATAAAGTGAACTGGTTTATATTTAAAACATCATTATTATGTGTTAGATGGGTCGTAATGCGCTGTATTGGGTCTTTATAGGTTGAAATGGCAAGGAATGAGCGGTATTTATACTAACTAGTTGAAGCAATTGGTTGTATCGAATTTGCTAGCATTGAAATGTTTGAGGGTTGTAATGAGCTGCATTATCCTTTTTGATGTCATTAGTTTGCCCAAAGTATTTCTTTCAAGAGGCAAAAGAACATTAGACCTCATATATTATATGTTATAAGTTTATATTTTTTGGATTGGTTATTAGACTGTAATGTTATGGAGTATACTTTTTGGACTTAATTGACTGGCTACTCATATTTTTTGGTTTCAATGTCAAATGCTTAGTGACTTCTTTCTAAAGAGTTGTAATTGGTTTAAATGTGGTTTTTTGTAGGTTGAAATGTTAGAAAAATCGATGAAGAACTTGGAGCAAGCAAAAGAGGAAGATAAAAAGCTTTTTGAGGAAGCTATAGAAAATGCAAGAAAACTTGAGACATTCAAGAAATGAAGAAAGAAACAAATGAGAAGCTTGCCGAGATTTTGAAACAATTGAAGGAGAAACCTCGAGCTCCCCATTATGCGTAAAAATTCATTGCTTATGGTACGATTCGTGTTTCATACACATTTTGTTTAGAAGTAGTACATATGGGTAGATTTACACTTGGTGAGTTATACACCTTTTGTTAATAAGTGGTCCATTTGGTTTAATACACTTCTTGCATAATACACTTTGGTTTATGGCAAGATTTGTTACGTATTGTAATATGATATTTGCATGTTCTTATAATTATGAATTGGGGGTCGGATTTCAGTCGAGATTGAGGTGTCGTTCTAAAAAAAAAAATATGAATTGGGGTTTCTTTTGCGTGTATAGAAATATTTAGTTTTATATATTTGTATATTCTGAGAAGAAAAGGTTGCATGATGTTTCATATACGTCAAAATTTTACAGCGTTGCATATCATTGCAAAATCCATTGCTATTTTAAAACCGTTGCAATTTTGTAGCAAAATTATTCCGTTTCAATCTCATAAAAATATTATTCCGTTGCAAGCTCCTTGTAATATATATC
>BQNB010011795.1:0-80572 GCA_026074375.1 Tanacetum coccineum | reverse complement strand
TTGTGTTATGATTATGTATGCCTTTGATGTCACACCATATTTGTAATACTTCTACCCTTTTGGGTCAGGGCGTTACAAAGTGAAACTTTTCTACTTTCACAATGACATCTTCGGCAACACCAACCGGATAAGTAACCGATCGGTTTGCGAGCTCGAGAGTCATGCGAGTAGGTGTAAGTTCAGGGAGCGAAAGCTTCTTCCAAACGGAAAGAGGCATTAAGTTGATGCTAGCGCCAAGATCGGCCAAGGCTAAGCACTCAACTAGCTCCGAAAAATCACATGGAATGAGAAACTTGTCAGGATCTCTAAGTTTTTTGGGCAACTTTTTAAGAAGCACCGCCAAACAATTCTTATTTAATAGAGTATTTGCCAATTCGAATAGTTTCTCCTTATTACTAAGGAGACTCTTAAACGTAGACGCGAACTTAGGCATATAAAGAAGAGCATCCGCAAAGCTAAGGTCGAAATGTAATCTTTGAAAGATTTGAAGAAACTTCAACATTTGATTATTAGCCTTTTCACGGAGCTTTTGATCGTTAAGTCTTGAAGGATAAGGTATCGACAGTTTAGGCTTAGACTTCGGAGCAACATCGGGCTCTGGAATTGGAACTTGAACAACCAGAGGTTGGACGTGTGTGGTACTTCCTAAATTTGTATTTTGTACCTTGTCCTTTGTTGCCTCGGTTTCACGTTCCACATCCTTCGAGAGAAGAGAAGGAGTAGGTGGAATCGTAGGTCCATCATAAGCAACACCACTTCGGGTGGTAATAGCTTTCACGTCACCTCTCGGGTTAGCTACGGTATTACTAGGAAGTGATCCCGAACCTGAGGGATTTTGCTTTTGCATAGTAAGATTCGTTAACATGTTCATTATTTGATTGTTTTGATTTTCTATCATATTGGTTCTTGTATCAAGAGAAGATTTAAATTCATTCTGCAATTTCGTCTTCATATTAGTCATTTGAGTTTACATGGCTCTCAAAGTAGCTTCATTAATTTTCATGTAGTTCATTAACTCATTCGAAGGTCCAACTTGAGCTTGATAATTCAGAGCTTGAAAATTTAGAGCTTGATAATTGTTATTTCCTTGATTGAAGCTTTGCCTTTTTCCTTGATTGTTCGGAGCTTGATAATTTCTTTGATTTTAATTATACCGATTGTAGTTTTGATTGTTTGCACCTTCAGAGGAGGAAAACCGGGTGGTCCCATTTGGTTGCTAGCATGATAATTTAGGTCTCCTTGAGGACGGTATCCGTGACCTCCTTGATTGTAGGCCCCCGTGGCTGCTGAAGCATTAAAAGTGTTGCCATCGGTAGCAAGACACTCATAGTACGGATGCGGTCCACCACAAGTAACACAAATCTCTTCTATGGCTTTCACGGAAGCTTGTTGAGTAGCTTTGTTCGTAAGTAATAATTCCTTAACGATCTCGGTGAGAGCGGTAATATCCGAAGAAGGAGATGAAGAAGAAGTAGTAGTACAATCGGTTTGTTTTGTGAAGTACGTACTTTCGACTTATTCTCAATAATCGTCAAAGCATCTCGAGGTGTACGGTTCAAAAGATTACCACCGACGGTGGCATTTAGAGAATCCTGATCGGATTGTGTCAACGCATTGTAAAACGTATCGATTTGGTGCAATTCTGAAAAACCGTGATGTGGGCATTTACGAAGGAGAACTTTAAAACGGTCCCATGCCTCAGTAAACATTTCATCAAACTTTTGTTGAAAATTCGTGATATTGTTCTTGAGATTCGTAGTCTTCGAAGGAGGAAATAAATAATTCAAAAACTTAGAAACGAGATCTTCCCATGTAAGAATAGAATGAGGGGGTTCTTTTTCAAGCCAAATCCGGGCTGCCCCCTCAAGAGAAAATGGGAAAAGCATCAACTTGATAGCTTCATGTGGAACATTCTTATACTTAATCATAGAAGTGATTTTGTTAAACCAACGAATATGAGAATGGGGATCGTCCCTTTCGAAACCATGAAATTGAGTCGAAGTTACTAGCGAAAGCAACTCGACTTTTAACTCAAAATTCTCGGCAAGTATTGGGGAATTAACAATAGCATCTCCGTAACTCTCGGTGGGTGCTTGGAGTAACTCCGACATAGTACGCGTATCCACCATAGTAGCAAAGGGAGTCTCTACAATAGTTCGAAGCTCGGGTTCGACTATTTGCTTGGAATGTCTACGATTACGTCGCTTCGGAATCGTGGATGATTCAACAATTAAATTCGATGAAGAGCGAGTGCGCATGCACTAAAAAAATAAGAGAAATAATTTTTTTTTTAAAACCGATAGTCAAAAGTTCACGGTAGCTCTCTAGAAAACGCACAAAGAAGCGGAGGAGCGGGTAAGCGCGAAGCGTTTTAAAAACCTTCTTCTTTTGGGTCGAAGTTCGTAGGATCAATCCTCCTTATACCTCTCTTATAGTTTGTTAAACTAAAGGTGAGCCGATTAAATAATTGACAAAACGATTTCTTTTTATTTTTGGTTTTTTTAATTTTTTTGGTACTTCCGATACTCTAGGAAAAGTATTGTTGGTGTTTTAATAAATCTACAAAAATAAAATGAAAAAAATAAAATATTTTTGTATTTTTTTTAGATTTTATATAAAAGAAAATGAAAAATAATAAGGAAAATATATATTCACAAAAAACGATAACTTCACGGGGGAGGGTCTTCAAGTCACTAATCTTCAAACTTCAACACGATATTCATTACACACCTCCCCGGCAGCAGCGCCAAAAAACTTGATTCGACATATTTAGTCTATATAAAATATAATATATATCCTAAAATACCAAATAAGTAATAGTATAGAGAGTATCCCGTTTGATATAAAAATTGCTTAAGGACAAACAATATTTTATCTCCCGGATGTCGTATCCCGACGAAATGTGAATTGAAAACCTTGTTTCGGTTTATGATCGCGTGCTTGAATAATCAATATTTTAGATTTTGGATTCTAAACCTGATAACGCAAAAGGAAAGCATAAAAAGGCACACTAATCTAGAAATTAAAGCAATTTAAAATCCTAACGATATTTAAATCAATTAAAAACTAAAATAAACTAACTAATTAACTAAAAATGAAAAATTAAAATCCTAAAAACTCAAAATGCAAATTTCTTAAACTAAATGACTTCAAATAATTTTTAAAAGACAGAAAATATTTTTTGAACTTTTTAATCTAATTAAAACTATTTTTTAAACTAAATAATACTAAAAATTAAATTAAAAATACTAAACTTAATCTTAAAAATTTAAGAAAATTTATAAAAATACTAGATACTATTCTTAAGGTTTATAAAGAAAAACGAGTCAATAAGCTCTAACCTATAAGCTGTGAAAAATCAATAAGCAAGAATAAGCTAAAATTGAAAAACATGTATAAGGAATTAATGATGCAAGGGTCTTATGAAAAAGACACAAGGGCGTAGTGGATGAGGTGTTGGTGTGTTAAAGGGGAGGTCACAGGTTCGAGTCCTGTGACCTACCTTTTTGTAAAAACTTTTTTTTATTTTTCTTTTTGAAAAAGCTAAACTATAAGTTAAACTAAGAAACTTTAACAAAGAACTTATTGACAGAACTTATTAATAAGCTAGGTAAAAGCACTTTAGAGGTGACATTTAAGCATTTTTGCTCTTAGCTTTAGTTGCTAGATTTCATAAGCCTAAGTCCCTAATAAGCTGACAAGAGGAAAATAAGCTAACATAGACCTTACCCTAGACCTAATAAGCATAAGTGACTAGAAATAAGCAACCAACTAAACTGAAAAGCATTAAAAAGCATAAGACAGTTTGACTAAAAGAGAGTTTTAAAGGACAATTTCTACTTTTAAGCTAAGATTTAAGGACAAATAAGCACTAAGAATAAGCTGAAATCTAAAAACAGATTAAGTACTATAAGCTAATAACACAAATAAGCAAAAACTAAGCAAACTATTTAAGGAAATAAGCTAGAAAAAGCAAATGCAATTGGCAGGCTACACTAGTATCTTTTTGGCTTTTTGAAAATTATTGACAACTTGTAGCTTAAAATTAAGACTCTGAAACTATTTTGACAAACTATAAGCTAAAAACAGATTGAGCTTAGACTATAATAAGCTAATTACAACAAAAATAAACCTAAATTAAGCTAGGATTTGTCCTCACATGATCTGCAAGTTTGGACTCTTAAAAGCTACTACTACTAAACTGATCTTGATCTAAGATGACTAAGAATGCTATCCAAAGCTAAATGACTCTAAACAGATTTGTGATGATGCACTAGAAATTTATTTTGAGCACAAAAACAAATTCCTCACACATGCTTTCAAAGAATTCAACAAAAATCAGTTTAACACACTTTTGAACTAACAAACTTGAAAATCTGATAAAATAAACTAAAATACTTAACTAAACCTTATTCTAAGCTTATAAAAACTATCATTCAGACTATATTAGTGCTTATGGAAACTGGTTGAGTACTAAAAGCATGTTACAAACTACTTAACCATTTAAAACGTTCTTATCCCAAACACCCCTTTAACTTTTGAAATTACATTAATAAGCTAAACCAGATCATAATGAGCTTTGTTTATTGAAAACAGATTAAGCACTAACCATATTGAGGACATATAAGGAATTTATTTGGAAAAATAAGCTACTCTAATAAGCTAATTTTACTATTTTTTGACAGTTTTTATATAACTCAAATCTAAACTATGATTAAGCTCTAAACTAGTTATTTAAAACATAATAAGCTATTAGAAACACAAATGAGCCATAGAAATAAGCAGATAACCAGTGCAATAAGCTAAAACAGAAATTTAAGCTAAAAAGTGAAATAAGACATACCTTGATCCCAAGCTTAAAACAGGGATCTAATATTGCTCACAAGAGCTTAATCATCAAGCTAGCTTATACATTAAGCTCTAAATAAGCCCTATAAGCCCTTCCATTTCTGGATTATCTTCCAAATGGCTTATTCGACTTTTTTGAGGTAATTTGAGTGATAAGCTTATTCAGTTAAGCTTTAAACAAGCTTAACTGAATAAGTGATAGCTTATTAGATGAAGTGAGCTTATTAAGCTTATTAAGTAAATTCAAAACACATTTTGCATAAAAATGAAATAGGAATTTAACACAAGATTCTAAAGAAGATCTGAAATTTTATTAACATTGAAAAGATTACAAGCTGAAAATGAAATTACATTAATGAAAAAGACAATAAGCAAAATTACACTAAATAAGCTACTAAAAACTACAACAATCTAGATATCCCCTACTGTGTGATTTCTCCCTCTATTTATAGCAGGGAGATTAGCCTTCTAGAGCCTGAGGAGCGTCCTTGAAGCATTAATCTAAGCCCTTGATTCCAAATCCACCAATCTGAGCCCTTAGATCCTCTTACACGTCTTTTAAGCCAATAAGGTTGCTCAGGATTGCCAGCGTGGCCAAAATCATGTCAGATGTGTCAGGTGGCCTTCTAGAAGGGATTAGTGCATGTGGAGTGGAAAGATTTACCCCTACATACTTGTTTCAGTTGTAAAAGCAGGAGAGGTAGAAGATGCACAGTAACTTTTGACCCGTACAAATATCCTTTGACTTGGACTGGTAGATGGGATTGGGCTTTTCTTTAGGCTAGATAATGGATAAATGGATTTGGACTTTGTATATTCTAAAGGCTTAGGGATTTTTAATATAGTATAAATCTTAATGAGCTGACCCGGCCCATTAAATGGGTACGGGTTGGCCCATTTAAAGATTTATACGCCTTCGGCTTTGATTTCTCATACTCTTCCAATCCCATGCTCGGTTTTGTCTATTTTGGCTTCATTTTTTTTCCTTCTTAATATATCCGATACCTGCACAATACAAATCACAAAATACATATATACAATGTATTTTCTATGTATTTTTGGTTATTTAAGCTTATTTTAGTAAAGAAAAATGATATGTAAATAAGCACATATCAGAGACCACCTGTTAGGATTAAGCGTATCTCATAAGATAAGTGAATTAAGCTAAATTAAACAAGAGAAACACAACAGTACTAACAACAGTACTACCAGTACTAACTTAAAGTTAGTACTGCTAGTTATAAGTTAGTACTGTTAAGTTAAGGTTAGTACTGTTAGCCTTAACAAAACACAATTAAACAGGAAATAAGCAAATAAGCTAAAATAAAAGGTTAACTACCCAAAATAAGCACTTAAGCATAAGAATAAGTACCCAGAATAGACTATAATGATAAATAAGCTAGAAAACTAAAACTGATTAACTCTTAAAATTATTTTAAAAAGACATATAAGCTCTACTGAAAACAGCACACTAGAATAAGCTTAATCTACTTTAAAAAGCTAAAGAAATCTTAAACAAGCTGAAATAATAAGCTGATAAGCTAAGTTGAACAACCAGTACTAACAGTTAAGACTAACAGTACTAACTTGGAGTCAGTACTGGTAGTGTTAAGTTAGTGCTGTTCCAAAAAGTGAACTACCAGTACTAACTTAGAGTTAGTACTGCTAGTGTGGAGTTAGTACTGTTCCTAAAAATGAACTAGCAGTATAACTTGGAGTTAGTACTGCTTGTTCAAAACAGCCTTTAACATTTCCAAAAATCATTTTTATTTCAAACTTATTAAAAACAGATTATCAAATAACAAAGTAAAACACTTATAAGCAATTTTCAATCCATAATAAGCACTTAAATAAGCATGAATTAGTCTAGCAGTATAAACTTAAAACTAACAGTGTTAACAAATGAACTAACAGTCTGCAATAAATAAATAAAGTAAGAAA
Source organism: Tanacetum coccineum (assembly GCA_026074375.1). Taxonomy (NCBI): domain Eukaryota; kingdom Viridiplantae; phylum Streptophyta; class Magnoliopsida; order Asterales; family Asteraceae; genus Tanacetum; species Tanacetum coccineum. Next base: position 73,783 of record BQNB010011795.1, on the reverse strand, counting down.
AAGAGGGACTTACAACACCCTTGCTCAAAACAGGGCTAAATCAACAATCTACAAGCTCTAACTTGTAGAAAACAAGTTAGTAAGAGTTCATAAGCCCATCCAGAACTGGCTTATCATCCATACAATAAGCTGTGGTAGATTGGAGAGTGATTGGTATGATTTTCTCTTTACTACTTAACTTTTTAGATTTACTTGATTAAGGCAGCTTATAAACAAGCTGTATTGAGAACTCTTTGAACACAAAACAATATGATTAAGAAACTTAACACTGGTATTGATTTAAAAACTTCAAACTTGTATTTAATTTTGAAAGTGTTACAAAGCAGTGAAATAAAAGCTGTAAATAACTGAAAATAAGGTAAGTTATTAAAACTAAAAACTAGATTAAAGCTAAGATTGATTGTGTTGCCTCAAAGGCTTACAAGAAGCTCTATTTATAGCCGAAGTATATGACTTGCATCTTGTGCTTCTTTGGAGAGATAAAACCAAGTGTGCTAGTTGTGTGAGGAGAATCTAGAGCAATTCCAGCCTTTGATTTCTTTTGAGCTTCTTTGGAGACAATCTCAGCCATCGAAATGCTTTGGGAATGGAGAGGGATTGCCAACATGGACTTTATAAAGCTGGGGGGGAAAGTAGGGTGGATGAAATGATTTGGTAGGATGTTGAGTGATTTTTGCAGGAGAGGTATGGGAGCAAAAACAGGGTGCTGGCTGGTTTTGGTATTGGCGGGAAGTTTGGGAAAAAGGGTTATACAAGTTGGGTTGACAGAGGGAGGTTGAAGATGATTAAGGGAATGTTTGGATTTTGTACAAGAAAGGCCCCTCCACATCTTTCTTCTTTTCATTCCCTTTCTTTCTTTTATAAATGAAGTTTCCCAAATTGGCATAATCAGCCCCTCTCTTTGTTTCCTTAATATAACTTAGGGGTTTGGCATTTTTGACCCCTCAAGTTACATTTTTCTTTGCTTTTTCTTCTCGGAGTTGACTTAAACTTTGCATTTGGCTTTCGTTTTCACACTAAATTTTCCATCTCGTGTCCTTTTTTGTCGAGTTTTTTGCCTGGTTTTTCGTCTTTTTGGTGAGATATGTTCCCTGCACACAATTACAAAAGATACATACAAATAACAATGTATTTTGTTGTTTTTATTCTTTTGAGTTCATTTAAATGAAAAAATGGTATGTGTAATTAAACACATAATCGAAAATCCCCCAAACTAAGATGTTGGCGAGTCCCACGCATGCTATAAAGTAAGCTTCGATGAAACCAAAATCTCAAATCCCCTCGACTAATTACTTGGAAAAAGTAGCAAAGCGTGTATCAAAGGGATTTAAAAGAATCAAATGCCTCGACAAGTCCCGGCTCCCACCAATTTTTATATTTACACAACTACTCTAAATTTTTTTTTTTTTTTTTTTGACTTGAAAAACTTTCTTTATTTATCAACAATGAGATCATAGAATGAGAAACGTTCGTAGAATAATCCACGGACGTCCTGACGGATAATTTCATCGTCCCTGATTTTTTTCACAAGTCCCAAGCTAAGCAATTAAACAAGATCATTGTCGATATAAGTTTAGATGTTAAGCCCTCATACTTATGACTTGTGAACTTTTTACTCCCAACATGGATATATGATTTGAATGTGTGTGCTCGTTTTAACTCAACCATAGATCAACTTATTTTCATAGTCATAATTCAAGATGAATCACGACTCAAAGCAACAACTTATTAGGTACTTGTAACTTGATTTTAAACCATAGAACTTTTTGCAACATATTTATCATTTTCATAAGTTCTTAAAGCTAGGAATGTGTTGCTTAGTTTGAACACCTACCTAGGCCTCGCTCCCTAGTAGGATATCACAACCAACGACCGGTGTTCTTAGTTTGAAAACCCACCCCGTTGCTAGCGTAGTGGGAAATCACATCAACACCTTCTTCCTAATATGGCTAAGGATCGGTGTCTTAGTTTGAACCCTCACCTAGACCTTTCTTCCAAGTGAGATATCACAACACACCAAATCCCTAGAAGTAAAGACGTCTTAGTTTGAACCCCCACCTCGTGGTTAGCGGAGTGGGATATCACGACACATCTTTTACTAGCTCCATATGATCAAATGTATGCTTCATTGGCATAATTACAATATTCGTGCATTTTTGCATTCATACTTCATTCATGCTTCTTTGGCATTTTATCTTTCAAAACCTTGCTTTTAAAGAATCAAGTTACAAATTTGAAGCTTTTTCTGAAAACATCGATTGACTTAGTTGAACAAGCACGTATGATTAGGTGGATTAGAAGCTTATGGGAGAAAAAGAACACAAGTTATTCATATAAGTTTTGAGACGAATCTTGCTTAACACATAAACTTATATTTAACTCTATCATTTCTTGTTCTTCACCTTTTTAAAATTCAAAGCAATAGAATTCGTGAAAGCTCGGCCTGAAGGAACTAGCTAGGGCTCAATACGCCCGATCGAGTCAAAAATTATTCTCATTCTACCCAAAAGAAAAGTCAAAACTGTGACAAAACACTTATTTTATTTTTGAAAATTTTTTAAATTTTTTCATTTTTTTGGTATTTTTGCAAAAATTTTGGTGAAAATACGGGATTACGTGGTAACAATGCTGCAGGCAACAATCAAATCGAAGATACCCCCCCAAACTAGTACTAAACATCGTCCTCGATGTTTTGAAGGGTACTACGTTATCCTAAGGCCGTTTATGAAGTATGCCAAATGATAAAACGTTAGTCGATTAGATTAGGATATCGGGATTCCCAAAATGAAGCTGAGGATTTGAAGCTCGAGTGATCGAATAGACAAAACCGAGAACACGAGAGCCTTCATAATCCGGGCAATCCTGGACAATAAACAACAACAACACGAAACACGGGTGATAGAAAAGACAAGCTATCTCACACAACAAACAACACTTATTCATATAATTACAACTACGGATAAGCATGGGTTGCCTCCCACGAAGCGCTTATTTAAGGTCACTTAGCTTGACCTAATTCCCCGCAATCACTGGTCCATGGGGAAGGTTTGGAGATCCGGGACTACCAATTGTGGTACGTCCCCTCCAAAGTAGTGCTTAACACGATGACCATTCACTTTGAAATTCGGCCCGTTGGCTTGAGATAGCTCAACAGTGCCGTAAGGAAAGACTTGAGTGATGGTGAATGGTCCACTCCAACGGGATTTTAGTTTGCCCGAGAAAATCTTCAATCTTGAATTAAAGAGGAGGACTCGATCACCGACGTTGAAAACGCGATTTTTGATCTTGGAGTCATGGATTCTCTTTGTTTTTTCCTTATAGATCAATGAGTTCTCATAGGCATGATCACGAAGTTCGTTAAGTTCATTGAGTTGAACTTTCCGGTGATCAACCGCAGTAGAAAGATCAAAGTTTGCTTGTTTCAAGGCCCAATAGGCTTTGTGCTCAAGCTCGATCGGAAGATGGCATGCCTTTCCATACACAAGCTTGTAAGGAGTACACCCGATGGGCGTTTTGTAAGCTGTGCGGAAGGCCCATAGTGCATCATCTAGTTTGTCCGACCAGGAAGCACGGTTTTCACCTATGGTCCTTTCAAGGATACGTTTCAAACCACGATTTGACACCTCGACTTGCCCACTTGTTTGTGGATGATACGCGGTGGAGAGACGGTGAGTGACTCCATATTTCTGCATGACCTTTGCAAATTGGTCATTGCAGAAATGAGTTCCGCGATCACTTATGATAGCTCGAGGGGCACCAAATCTGGCGAAGAGAGATTTTAGGAATTTGCAAACGACTCTGGCATCATTGGTGGGGAGCGCTTTCGCTTCAACCCATTTTGACAAGTAGTCAACGGCCACGAGAATATATTTGTTCCCTCGTGAAGACGGGAACGGGCCCATAAAGTCAATGCCCCAAACGTCAAAGATTTCACAAACTTGGATGGAGTTTTGAGGCATCTCATCCCGTTGCGAAGTTTTTCCTTGTCGTTGGCACGAGTCACAGTTTTTGACAAACTCGTGGGCATCCTTGTAAATGGTGGGCCAAAAGAAGCCGGAATCAAAGATCTTTTTGGCGGTTAGGTTTGCACCATGATGTCCCCCGGTGGGTCCATTGTGGCAAGCCTCGAGAATGTCGAGAGCTTCCTTGCCGTGCACACATCGCCTGATCACTTGATCCGCACAAATTTTAAACAAGAAGGGGTCATCCCAAAAATAATGTTTCACGTCCTTGAAGAACTTATTTTTCTGTTGGGTTGACATGCCCTTCACAACGAAGTTACCCGCGTGGTAATTTGCAAAGTCGGCAAACCACGGGGTACTAGAATCACCACGAAAAGTCACCATACTTAACGTCTCGAGAGGAAATGTTTCATTAATCTCTTTAGGGTCGAGAACGTTTTCATACGGGTTTTCTAATCGGGACAGATGATCGGCTGCGAGGTTCTCGGCTCCTTTTGTGTCAAGAACTTTAAAGTCAAATTCTTGGAGGAGGAGAACCCATCGGAGCAATCTCGCTTTAGCATCCTTTTTGGCAAAGAGATACTTGAGAGCGGAATGGTCCGTATGCACTATGCTTTTGTTCATGATAAGATAAGACCGGAATTTTTCGAATGCATACACCACGGCTAACATTTCCTTTTCCGTCGTGGTGTAATTAGATTCAGCCTCGGTCATCGTCTTGCTAGCATAATGGATAGGCCGAAAGTGTTTTTCATGACGTTGCCCCAAAACTGCCCCTATGGCGTAATCACTTGCATCGCACATAAGTTCGAATGGTAGATCCCAGTTTGGGGCAATCAAGATCGGAGCTTCCGTAAGTTTATTCTTTAACGTTTGGAAAGCTTGGATGCATTCATTAGAGAAGATGAATGGAGTATTCTTCTCGAGAAGATGAGTCATTGGTCGGGATATTTTGGAAAAATCCTTTATGAATCTCCGGTAAAAACCGGCATGACCAAGAAAACTCCTAACTCCTTTGACAGTGGTGGGATGAGGTAATTTGGCAATGACATCTATTTTGGCTTTGTCAACCTCAATCCCATTTTTAGAAATTTTATGGCCGAGGACAATGCCCTCTTTGACCATAAAATGGCTCTTCTCCCAGTTAAGACACAAATTGGTGTCTTCACATCTTTGCAACATTTTCTCAAGACGGGAGAGGCAATTTTCAAAGGAATTCCCAAAGACCGAGAAGTCATCCATGAAGACTTCCATTGTCTTTTCAACCATGTCGTGAAAGATGGCCAACATACACCTTTGGAACGTGCCCGGTGCATTGCATAAGCCGAAAGGCATGCGACGGTAGGCAAACGTTCCGTAGGGACAAGTAAATGTGGTCTTTTCTTGATCACGAGGGTCAATGGGAATTTGGAAATACCCGGAGAATCCATCAAGGAAACAATAGTACTCGTTTCCCGCTAATCTCTCGAGCATTTGATCCATAAACGGGAGTGGAAAGTGGTCTTTACGGGTGGCTTCATTTAACTTGCGGTAGTCAATGCATACCCGCCACCCGGTAACCAATCGAGTTGGGATCAACTCATTTTCTTCATTTTGAACAACGGTAAATCCACCCTTTTTGGGCACACAATGTATCGGGCTGACCCATGGACTATCGGAGATTGGGTAAATCAATCCTGCGTCAAGAAGTTTTTCAACTTCATTCTTGATGACATCGTGGATTTTTGGATTAACCCTTCTCTGATGCTGAACTGCAGGTTTATAGTCCTCTTCCATTAGAATTTTGTGGGTACAAAATTCCGGGTTAATACCCTGAATGTCGGATAATTTCCAAGCGATGGCTCGCTTGTGGGACTTAAGAACCTTGATCAGATCGGCTTTCTCCCCCAAACTTAATTCTTTAGCAATGATGACTGGTAACTTGTTGTCATCTTCCAAGAATGCGTATTCAAGATGGGGAGGTAAGTCTTTGAGTTCAACCTCTGGCGGTTCATCAATCGAAGATTTAACAGTTTTGGCTTCACAAAGTTTGATTTCTTCTTGGGTTTCTGGTGAACAATCTCCTTGATTTGGAATAGGAGTCGGTGGTTCATTGTTCAAGAATGCTTCTAGGATGAGAATGTCCCCGTCGGGATCATAATAAGTCGGATCAACTTCCGGTGAAGTTGTATCATCATCTAGAGCAAGAAAAGCATTACACATCAATTCTACCACTCACATACTTTCCATACACAAAACTCCCAATATAAAAATTACTGATAATATAATCCACAAAATTACCAATCCCTTATCATACTTAAACCCTAAATCACCTACACATTACACAAAACCAACATACACAATCTCTTCAACTACCCACTCCAACACATCTACCCTCTTAAATCTACAAAATAATAACCAAATCCTATACTAATAATCCACTCCTAAATCAATAACTTAATAAATAAAATTCCACAAATCACCACTACTTTACCAAAAACCACTAACCCAACTAAAAAATCTCCTACACTAAAACTATTCACACACCACATCCTTCCCCTCTAAAAATCTTACAACTTATTACATTCACCCCAACACCCCCCCCAACACTTCATTCAAAATTTACAAACCCCCCCCCCCCAAACTTATACAATTCTAACCTCAATTATATATCATCCTTAACCTCACTTCACACTCTACCATATAATTTTAAACTCAATCCCTATATCTCACAACCCCCCTTAAACCTTCCAAATCAATCATCAATCCCCTCCTCACTTCCACTGTTCGCTCACACATATATAATCACCATCCCTCTACCACCATCCATATTTGTAACCATCGCAACAACAGATCCACTTTTACACCCCTAAAACACTTCCCCTCTTAACATGATATGTCACCACTAATGTCATCCCTACTCAGTCACTCTACGCGTACCACATCTCTATCAACTCTAAACACATACGTGTGATAACTGACAGTAATAGATAGTCTTACTTACTCTGAGATCTAAGATAGAGTAACTTACCATAAGAAGTGAGTAGATCACGTGACTAAAATAGATTATGTAATGAATCCTCAACACGAATCTATTTGCCTCTATCCACAACACTCTGTGAAATCATACACCATGAGAGAAGATCACCACCGCCTCTATCCGTGTGTGACGATCAATAGTCATGCTCTGTGAAGTCTAAGATAGACTAGACTCAGATGCTACCTCTCGATAATAATTATGTGCACCTAATAATTACAATAAGACCCGCAAAGATGTCAACAATAATAATTGTGAAAGTACATCCTCATACAAATATAGACGCAATGATGTGTGTCTTGTCACTCTTGGTTGTCACATCAGAGAACAATCTCCAAATTAATGTGTGACTAGTCAAGTACACATCGTTGTGCACTTAAACACTAACATAACCTCTTAACTTAGTCTATAAGTCTACTACATTCATGTGTACAAAACTGCATATTGTCGACATAATTTCTATCCTATGTACTCTTAAATAGTGTGTAGATTAATAAGTGTCATAGATCTCTGTAGATTATTGTCTAGTGATTGTCACTGTGTAATTGCTGTCCGGCATAGTCAGTTCGAGAATGCCTGAGATTATACAAACAATCATTTAAATGTGCATCACTCTAAAAACGATCTAATATCTCCTCTGTAAGTGTCAAACTAGAGTGAAACGATCTGTCACTACTTTTTGTACACTAAACGTGTTGATAGAATCACTGCCTGTATAAACTTACAACCTTGTTATGTCATATATTAAATCCCCATTACTAGTTGTTCTGAATAGTAGTGGTAGTGACACATAACGCAGATCCTAGCTTGTGTGTAATAATGTGTGCTAATCTCCTGTGACACTGATATAGTATCCTCGCTTGCACAACACTAATACACTACTAACCATTGTGTTGCGTTAATGTTGCATCTCAACATCTAAGCTCTCAGTAGTCATAGTGTTGTTACAGTCTCGCTCTCATACTCTAAGTAGTAGTGTGACGTAATTACCAATTTTGTTAGTATAGTGGTCAATAGAATTCATACATCACTTCATCTCACTGATATCAGTAGTCTGTAGAGGTAGGCGAGATGTGCCATTTTCATTTATAATAACTATTGATCGATGCCTGACAGTGTCTTGATATAAAGATGTGTATGTTATTAAAGTGTACTCTGAAGAGTGACTGTGTAATTCTAAGTAGAATAGTAAGTTCTCTTGTATCGTGAAAGATCTTAGCGTTGGATACAAGCTATACTTATGTGGTTGGTTCTGTAAGAGTGTATACAGAGTACTCGCTTGTGGGTTGGTAGATGTTGATGTAGAAATTAGGAGGGAGTTCGATTGTTAGATCGTGGTGGAGATATCGTATTATAGATGGAGTCATTTTTGTGTGGGCTTTGGAAGTGTGTCTATTCCAACCTCTCTGGGTGTGTGTTAATGGTGTGAACGGAGATGTCCACTCCTAGTGGCGGGTTTTTTAGTGTGTGTGTATGCTTTTGTTGAGTTTTCCTTGATTCGTATATCCAATGAGTGTGATTCTTGAAAGTTGGGGAATGATTTTGTGCGATCTGGCATAGGAAGAAAAATCGTGCATGAAGATTTGTGTAAGTTGGTGATTTGTTAGTAACCCTAAATATTAATTTTATGATTGTGTTCAGTATTATATTGAGGATGAAAAGATTGGTAACAGTGTTTGTTATTGTTCTTATTTCCATTTTACTTGCTTCTCTTTGTAAATTATTCTTAGGGTATCAATTGAGACTAGGTTCTTGAATCATAGTCTTTGATATTCATAATCTAAAAGTTTCTCATTTTTCTAGTTGTTTTGGATTTATTCATATTCAATTAGCCTTATACAAGCTAAGCAAGATCTATTCTATTAGGATCACAAAACGTAGGTATCATGCCTTACTACAAGACCCCTTATGACTTTTTTCTAGATAGAAAAACCTGCTTTCGAGCTCGTAAATGAGATCCATTTGGGTGTCACTGTTACAATCTTTAATCACTCCATAGATCACCTAGGTAAGTTTGGGGATTGGAAAGGCTGAGTGAAGAGGATTATTTGTAGGGAGACTATACTTACTATAGCATAATGCATTCAAAGTATTCCAACAGTAGAGCTAAGGATAGTAGAAGAGAACCAATATGTACAATTTAGTAAAAATACATACCTAATATTGCAGGATGCAGACCTAATTAGATTTTTGGATTATGATGCACGAACTCAAATTTTATGAAACTATTAAAGCCAGTTGTTGCAAGAGATTCTCAGTCTAATGTATATGCAGGTACACAAGCAATGTGACAATACAGGTAATAAGACGTAACAGTGAAAATAGTACTGGCAAAGATTACATACTGCTACCATTATGGGAAATCAACGATTCTATCAATTCACTTCTATGTTCAAAAGAACTTCTCACTTATGACTGTTTCAATCCATTAAAGGGAGGAGGAAAAGTAAGGATGCCTCTAAACGATTCCAGGGAATGAAATTTGGAAAATCAACTGAAGGAAAGATAGTTGACAGGTTCAAGTACAGAGGAGCCATCGAATTAATCGATTGAAGATGGATGATAATATTAACAACACTAACCAAATATTTAATTACTGCTAGTGATGGAACACCAGCACTTAAACTAATGATAATGTTGTAGTTCAACTGATTAATGTTTGTTTTTGGAATTGTCACAGAAGTTAATGTTGTTAATCCTAAAAAAAGCATTGGAAACTTCCAATATGTTCCAAATATGCATGAATTGGTAAGTTATTGTTTCTTCAGATGATGTGAAGTCTGTTAGTCTGCATAGGCTTGACTTGAACTAAATTTAGATTGCATTTATGCCTGTTAAGTATATTCAACAACAAGAATACACAAAGAGATCATTAGTTGACAAATCATTGGAGACTTGAATTTAAACACCTCAACAAGAAGAATGGACATAGAATTTGAAATAGAATCTGTTTCACTTTAGTTTCTTAGCATAAGAACAAAATTCATAAAGACTTTCAAAATTGTTTGTTGCCTTTAGATCTTTTTATCACGCAAGAAGTAGAACCCAAAAAGATAATCCAAGCATGAAGGATCCCAAGTTGGGATAGTTAGCTATTCAGGATGAGCTTTTTACAATTCAAATTTTACAAAAGGTTTAGACCTGGGTGGAATTACCAAATGGCAAAAAGGGTCCATAAGGCACTAAATGGGTTCAACTCGAACAAGAAGGATGATAAAGAGGCATTGTGATATAAGAACATAAGCATGTATGGTTTGCATCAAGGGTATACACAAGAAGAAGGGATTGATTATGATGAAGTTTTTGCTCCTGTTGCCAGAATTGAAGCAATTAGGCTATTCTTAGCCTATGCCTCATTTAAAGACTTTGTGCGTTGTACTAGATGATGTCAAGAGATGCTTTTCTTTATGAAAAGATTTTAAGGAGGAAGTCTTATGTGTTTCACCACCAGGATTTTGAAGATATCCAAGAACATCCTGGAAAGATATACAAAGAGTAGAATAAAGGACTTTAGAGATGGCATCCAAGCTCCCAGTAGCTGGTATGAGACCTTGTCACATATTTGTTCTGAAAATGGGTTTCATAGAAGAGACCATTAGTCAAATAATTTGCTTTATCAAGAGGGGTGACCAATGTGATATTTATGATAGTGTATATGTAGATGATATCATTTTTGGGTCTACAAAGAAGAAGTTATGCACAAAGTTTGAGAAGATGATGCATAAGAAGTTTTAGATGAGTTCTATGGGTGAACTCACATTCTTCCTAGTACTACAAGTGAAGCAGAAGAAAGATGAGATTTTTATAAGCCAAGATAAGTATGTGACTGAGATTTTGAAGAAATTTGTCTTTAGTGATGTCAAAACAGTAAGCACACCATGTGAAAAAACCATAAGACCATCTTACTCAAAGATGCAAATGGTGAAGTTTATGTAAACACATGTTATAGATACGCTATGATATGGCTCATGTATGTATCTTACTTTTAAAAGGACCAGATATAATGTTTGATTGTATGCGTTTTATGTGCTCCAGATTCCAAGTTTAACCCTAATCGTAATACACATCTTCATGCTGTTGAATAAGAATTTTGGATATCTTATAAGTCATACTAAAGTTGGGCTCTTTGGTATCCTAAGGATCCACCTTTTAATTTCGGTGCATATACTGATAGTGACTATGCTATGAGCAAGCTTAGATAGGAAGTCCTATAACAGGAGGTTCGTCATTTCCTCGGATGTAGAATTGATTTCATGGCAGTGCTAAGAAGCAGAACTAATGTTGCTAATTCCATAATAGAGGTCTGACATATGTAGTTGCTTCAAGTTGATGTGGCCAAGTGCTTTTGGATTTCCAAATCAGTTTGCTGATTATGGGTATAACTTTACTGCATACAAAGATCTATATATCAAAATCTATTTACTAAATAATCCAATAAACTCACATAATTACTATAAAACCAACACACAAAATCACATTATGATTATATATCACACAATCTATATTCCAATAAAAATAATCTAAATATAAAATTATTATTAATTCCACATTCAATTACATTAATACTATATATTCTAACCAAAATCATTTTAATTAAATTATATAATCAAAAACATAAATCCCATTAAATTAACAATCACAATCATATAAATTCTATATTATTAAATATTTTTTATAAAACATAACTATATAATATTTATCAAACATACATATAAATTTTTAATCATAGAAAAATAAAATACTATATTAATATATTTCCCACACTAAATATATCTTTAGCACAAAACCATCCATATATAATTAGTTATTAACCACTACAATATCTTAATATATCTCAATAAAAACATACACTCTCTAAAACAAATATCCAAAACCATACATTATATAAAATATCACCTAAAAAAATATATAACAACAAAACCTACCCTTATATATCTACAACATATAACCAACTGAAAAAATATACATCAACCACCTCCATCTATATAATAATACCATAAACTTAATAAATTTATAATATTTAAAATCAAAATTTAAAATCATTTATAAAAAACATTTAAACTCAAATTTCATATTCAATTCAAAAACAAACCATCAATCATTCTATTTAAATATCAAATATTTTTCAAACAACACCAACTTCCCATTTTAATACACTCTGTCGTACATGTATTGTGAGATCATTGACCCATTGTAACAAATCCTTACAGAGTCTAAATCCACTCTATACCAGTCCAGCTCTCCCAGAAGCCACGCTACAATTACCCATTAGTCATACACTTTTGATAATGTATAAAAATAGTTCGCGGTCGTTAAGCCCCGTATCTTAAATTGTTACTCTTCAATTAAAACTGTTTGCATCAAAAAGTAGATTGTAGAAGTCATTTCCAATAGCCCACCAATAACTCTGTGCATTACTATATCGGCATATCTCTCGATGTGAGCATCTCAAGAGTCACTAATACCTTCAATTTGTATTAGTGTATGGACTTCATATCAAGAGAATATCACTGCATAAAATATATGTTTGTCTGAATCATCATAGTCTATCTACACATCATTCAACACTCACCTATCTCACAGAATCCCTACCACTATTTAATATTTGTATGTGTGATAAAAACAGACAGAGTGATTTGGTGAGAAAAAGAATTGAGAGAAGTTGTGAGTTGAAAAATAGAAAGAGAGATGTGTGATAAAAACGGACAGAGTAATTTAGAGAGTAAAAGAATTGAGAGAATTTGTGAGCTGAAAAACAGAAAGAGAGTTAAATATAGCAAAAACAGACAGAGAGAATTGTGAGCTAAAAGAATTGAGAGAAATCAAAAACAGACAGAGAGAATTATGAGTAAAAAGAAATAAGAGAAAGCAAAAATAGACAGAGAGTTTTTTTGTGAACTAAAATGTTAGTTTGAAGATGGAAAAGCTAGTTGGAATGGAATTGGAGTTAATACTGGTAACTCAAAGTTAATGCTGCTAGGCATAAACTTACTGCTGCTGGGGAAAGTTAATGCTGTTAGGCATAACTTACTACTGCTGGGTTACTACTGCTGTTGAAAGTTAATGCTGTTAGGCATAAACTTACAACTGCTAGTGAACGCTAATGTTGTTGAGGGTATTTTCATAAATACTTCAATTAAGCTTTTCAATTACTCATTCAATCGATTTTAATCTTTCATATACTCTCTAATCATAAACCCTAACTTAATTTCATCATTCTTCATCAAAACCCAACACAATGTCAGATCTAAAGTTTGCTGATACTCATAATTTGGTCGCGTTTTTGTCAAAACCTGCTAAAAGTAAAGGGTTTGAGCAAATTGTTGATTTTCTAAATGCAAACCCTATCAAATATGCTTTAACCATTAATCCTACAATCTATACTTCATGTATTAAACAATTCTGGGGTACTATTAAGGTGAAAACGGTTAATGAGGAAGTTCAGTTGCACGCCCTTGTGGATAGGAAGAAGGTGATCATCACTGAATCCACAATAAGGAGAGATCTTCAACTAGAAGATGCTGAAGGTACTGCTTGTCTACCTAATGCTACTATTTTTGAGCAGCTTATACATATGGGATATGAAAAACTTTCTCAGAAGCGTACATTTTACAAGGCTTTCTTTTCTCCTCAATGGAAGTATTTGATTCATACTATTTTGTAATGCCTAAGTGCTAAAACTACTGCATGGAATGAATTTAGTAGCACTATGGCCTCTATAATTATCTATTTAGCCACAAATAAAATTTTTAACTTTTCCAAGTATATCTTTGATAATATGGTGAAGAATATGGATAGTATGGGAAAATTCTAGATGTATCCAAGATTCGTACAAGTGTTTGTGAATAAATAAGTTGGGGATATGTCGCATCATAAAAGGATTTATGTTATCCCCTCTCATACTAAGAAGATATTTAGGAACATAAAGAGGGAAGAGAAAGGTTTTTCTGGAAGAGTTACACCTTTATTTCTAACCATGATGGTTCAAGCTCAGGAAGAAATGGGTGAAGGTTCAGCTAATCCTGCTGATCCCCATCACACGCCTATTATTACTCAACCATCAACATCTAAACCTCAGAAGAAACAAAAACCAGGGAAGCCAAAGAGAAAAGACACTGAGATTCCTCAATTTAATGGTTCTACAGAGCCTATAGCAGATGAGGCTGCCAATGAGGAAAATGTACTTACACATTCCAATGATCCACTGCTCAGTGGTAAGGATAGTCTGAAACTCAATGATTTGATAGAAATTTGTACCAAATTGCAACAGAGAGTCCTTAACCCGGAAAATACTAAGACTGCTCAAGCATAGGAGATTTCAATTTTGAAGTTGAGAGTCAAGAGGTTAGAGAAGAAAAGGAGGGTCAAGAACTCACAATCTCAAAAGACTATTTAAGGTTGGTAGATCTGCACAAGTTGTTTACTCTGAGGATGAAGGTTTAGGTGATTAGGAGGATGCATCCAAACAGGGGAGGAAAATAGATGACATTGACAAAGATGCCGAGGTTACTTTGGTTGATGAGACTTATGGGAGGTATGGTGATGATTTGGTGTTTGACACAATAATTCTTGATGGTGAAGAAGTGTTTGCAGGACAAGATGTGGTTGAGAAAGAGGTTAGCACTGCTGATCCAGTTACTACTGCTGGTGAAGTAGTTATTACTGCTAGTGTTTAAGTTAGTGATGCTACCACTACAACAACAATTGCTATCACTGAAGTTGATCTTACTTTGGCTCAAGCATTGGCTGAATTGAGGAGTGCAAAACCTAAGATTGTGGTACAAGAGCCAGTGCAGAGAACAACCACAATAGCACCCTCAACAATACCCAAAGCTAAAAGCATTAATTTTAGAGACTCTAGTGAATCTACAACAAGAACAACACTAACACCAATACCTTCAAACATTAAGGATAAAGGCAAAGCTAAGATGATTGAACCTGAGAAGCCTTTAAAAATGAAAGAACAAATAAGACTTGATAAAGAACTTTCTTTCAAGCTACAAGTTGAAGAAGAAGAACAAGCAAGACTTGCAAGAGAGAAGGTTGAGAAAGTTAAAGAAGCCAACATTTCATGGGATAATGTGCAAGCAATGATAGAGGCTGATAGGTTATTGGCTGAAAGATTGCAAGCAAGAGAGCAAGAAGAATTGACAGATAAAAAGAAGGCATGATTGTTTGTAGAACTCTTGGAGAAGAGAAAGAAACACTTTGCAGCATTAAGAGCTCAAGAAAAGAGGAACAAGCCACCAATTAAAGCACAAAAGAAAAGTACAATGTCAACTTATCTAAAAAACATGGCTGGTTACAAGCAAATTCAATTGAAGAACAAGTCATTTTGTAGCAATTCAGAAGTTATTTGATAAAGCCACGACAAGGGTAAACATGTTTATTGATAAGGATACTGAGTTAGTTAAAAGCCAAAGTCAAAGAATAATCTGAAGAAAGAGTTTTTGCACTGAAAGTAGTTCTAAGAGAGCAGGAGAAAAGAGCTAGGAACAAGATGTTAGCCAATGAAGAAAAGAAAAATGGAAGATGAGATGATAAAAAAGAAAGAACTATTCTTAAACAATGCTTTGTAGATTGTCCAGATGTTATAAAGTGGCAATTGAGCTATACTCTAGCTACCAAGCTGCACCCATTGTTAAATTTCCAGATTCATAAAAAAGTGAAAAGGAATAAGGAAATTAGACATGGATAGGATACAATAAATTAAGGAAAGAAGGATAAGGACACTTTGGAAATGGAAAGAGGAAAGGAAGCAAAGGAAAAGCTCAGGAAATAAGTACAAAAAATAGAAGGAATAGATAAAAGGTAGGAAGATAGGATATAATAATGGAATTAAGTCAATTAAAGGAAAAGGATGATAGTACAAAAGCCTTTTCAGAAAGGAAATAAGAGGACAATAGGAGAAATATAATTTCAAAGGTTAGGATGTAAAGGAGTAAGGAAAATCAGTAAGGATAAGGATAAAAAGGAAAATGCTTAAATTTTTATGTAGGAAATAGAAGGAAAAAGGACACAAAAGGAAAGGAAGGAAAAAAGGACTAAGGAATAAACAGGAAGAAATAGGAAAAAAAATATTAGGACAGGAATTCAGGTAATCAGAATGGAATAAATATAAGAAAGGGCTTATACTAGTAAAAAGGTAGGGGAGGAAAAGTGAATATAGAAAGAAATGGAAGGAGAGGACAAGGCTAAAAGGAAATATAAGGATGTATATCAAGACTTAAGGAGTTTAAACAAGAGGAGGATGAGTGAGGAATTAGGACAATGAAATAAAGAAATATACAAGTAAGGTATCTAGAAATTAGATAAGACCATAAGGATATTAAAGGTAAATCAAAGTTAAGGATAAAGGAAAAGGAATGAAAGGAAAGACATAGAGGAAAAAGTAGAGAAAATAGATAAGAAGGAAAAGTCAAAAAAGGAAAGAAATTTAAGGATATTATCCCGTTTAAAAGGAATAGATATATATAAAAAATAGGATAGGAAAGGTAAATTACAAAAAGGAAAAATGGAAGGAAAGCAATAAAGGAAATACAAGGATTATAGGATATAGGAAGTATGGAAATAAGGTTTTAAAGGAAGAGGAAGATGGGGGGGGTGGGGGAGGATCAATTAAAGCAAATCAAATAGTTAGAGGAAAATAGGAGAAGAATTAAAGGAATAGGAAAATTAAAGAAATAAAAAGAGGAAAAGAGAACCTTAGGAAAGGAAACAGAGAGGTAAGACTTCTAAAGAGGAAATAAAATGATCAAGTAATGAGAAAAGGAAAAAAGAATAGGAAAAGTAAACAATAGGAGAGGAATTAGAGGATAGAAGCTAATTAGGAATAGGTTTCAGAAGAAGATTAAATTGGCCAGGAGTTGAGGACCATTCAAATGAAAAGAACTATAGAGGAAAAGGAAAAGGAGTAAGAAGGAAGAACTAAATTTACAAATGGTTAAAAAAGGAATTATGCTAGGAATGGGAAAATCTTGACAACATTCCAGACCACACAAATAAGTAGGAGAAAAAAAAGGAATGGTTTCAAAGAGAAGAAGGTGGAAGGAAAATAAAAAAAAAAAGGAAAAAGGAGGAAGGAATAAATGAGTGAAAAGGACTAGGAAGGAAAGAGAGAATAGGAGAAATGGAAAATAAAGAAGATAATCCACTGGAAAAGAAAGAGAGGCTAAAAGGGAAAAAGAAAAAAGGGAAGGTAACAGAAAATTAGGAATATGAGAAAGGAGAGGTTTGAAGGAAAAAAATCTGGAAAAAGAAAGGAAAAAAAAAAGAGTTAAGGATTAGGAACTAGGTAGGCTAAGGAATAGAAAGGAACAAAAGATTACAGAAGAAAATAAAGAAAATAGGAGAGGATAAAGGAAACAGTGAAAAGTAAAGCTTTAGACTAAAGGAAAAGGAAAAAAGGAACTAAGAGAGGAAAAATAAGGATGGCTAAAGGAAAAGGAAGGATTAATGAGGATACTAAGGGAAAGGAACCAAGGAAACAATTAAAATAGAGGCTAAATAAGAGGAGGCAGAGACAAAAATAAGGAAAATAGGAATAATAGAGGAGGAGAGTAATGAGGAAAAAAAAACATGTTAGGGAGAGATTACGAGGCATGAAATGATGCAGGAAACAAGGGAAGGCTAGGAAAGACAAATAGATGGAAATTGAGAAATTGGACAGTTAAAAAGAAAGGATACTATAATAAAGGATATTAGTAGGACTAAGGGGAAATAGGGAAAAGGAGGAAATAAATGTGAAAGATAGAAAGGGAATAGGAAAAAAAAAACAAAAATAGGGAATCTGGAACAAGGAATTAGTAAACAAATGACAAGAAGTAATTAAGGAGGGAAATATTAGGGGAGGCAGAAATAAAAGGAAAAAATAAAGAATTTGATCAGGAATAAGGAAAAAAGTAAATCAGGACAGGAACAACAGGTCAAGGTAAAGGAAGATAGAGGACTAGGAAAGGAAGCAGAAATAAAGGATACAACAAGAGAAAGGATAAGAGAAGGAAGCAGGGCCAGCGAAGGTAAATTAGGAATAAGGATAATTAGGAAATAGGAAGATAGGAATAAGGGAAGAAGGATAAAACTAATAAGAAGGATATTATCAGGACTAGGCGTATAAACCAGGGAAACATTAAGAAGAACTAATAAAGGAAAAGAAAAGAAAGGAAAATATCTACAGGAAGGAAAAAAGGATGAAAAGAGGAACAGGATAGAGTAGAAGAAGGAAAGAATAGAGGAAAAGGAAGTGAACTAGAGGAAATAATATAACAAAGAAGGTTAGGAAAATAAAGAAAGACAAGGAATAACAGGGATAATATAAGAGAGGATTAAATTAAAGAGAGATAAATTTAAAAGGAAGATATATATAAAAGAAGACTAGTTAAAGGAGGAATAAAAAAATAATAAAGGAAAGTCCTAAGTAAAATAATATATAGATGGAAAGGTATGGAAAATAACAACACGACACAAGAAAACCAAATAAGAAAGCAGGGAAATACAGCGACAAGTAAAGATAAAGGAAAAAAGGAAAAGATAAGGGAAAAAGAGGAATGTAAAAGGATAGTTAGGAGGACTAAGGAAAGGAAAATGGACAGAAAGGATAGGAACAAAAAATAGGAATGGTTAAAGAATAGGAAGAAGGAAGCAAGGGATACTGATTAGTACGGAAAAAAGGATTAATACAGGAATGGTTATTATGAAATAATGAGAGCTGATGGAAGTGCCAAGACATACTTATTGTTTAGTCAACTACTTAAAGAGTTTGACAAAGAAGACTTGGAAAATCTATAGAAGTTGGTTAAAGCTAAGCATGGGAATACAAGGCCAGAAGAAGGCTATGAAAGAGTGCTATGGGTTATCTAAAGACTTTGTTAGAACATCATGTAGAAGATCTATATGGGAGGATTTTAAAGGAAAGTTAAAGTATTGCTTTGGAGGCTATATGATTCCTGTGAAATACACTTTGTGAGGTTTGAAGATATGCATGTCTATATGCTAGTTGAGAAGATATATCCTCTTACACCTGCAACAATTACTGATATGCTAAATAAGAAGCTACAAGCTGACTATTGGAATGAAATGTGTTATCAGCTTCTTAAAGCTTATGACAAAACAAATCAAGCAACATGGAAGTTTTGTTTTGATTTGAAAGCATCTACCTAGTGATTATATAAAGCTCTACTACCACCCCCACTTTAAATGATCGAAAACTTGATAATTTTGAAGATAAATATCAAGTTTAGGGGAGGATTGTTGGGATTAAAACCCTCTTTATATTGTTTGGAAGTTACTACTGCTAAGTGGAAGTTAAGACTATTAAGGTATTAGTTACTGCTGCTAAGTAAAAATTAGTGCTATTAGTAATCTTAATGAAAAATATGCTAAGTAGTTAGTATTGCTGGTTACTACTACTAGCGTATATTAGTACTGCTAGTTACTACTGCTAGTATATGTTACTACTGCAAGTTACTACTGCTAGTGTAACTTAGTACTGCTGATGAAGATTGAAGAAAACTTTCTAAGTAGTTAATGCTGCTTGTACACAGTTAGTGCTGCTGGTATAAAAGTTACTACTGTTGGTGTAAAAGTTACAACTGCTTAAAGATTACAACTGCTGGAAGAGTTTATGCTGACAGAGAAGAGATCAAAGACTTATCAGAGAAAAGATAAAGATTGCTTATGTGATAAGTATGAGATATTTTTGTAAAAGATACGTATAAGTTATTTGTTTGAGGGATCATGATAAAATTGGGAAAATATTTGTAAGCCAGTTAGGACTCTTTGGTATTTATAAAAGGAGGTAGGTCCTAGGGCATAGAGTGGATATTCTAGAAAAGAAATCGTTTTTTTTATATCAATATAGCTTCAAGGTTTTGTAACCCTAACACTATTAAGAGTGTTCGTATTATATTGAGGCTGAAAGTTTGGTAAACTGTTTGTTATTAATCTTATTGTTGGGAATTATTGATTTGATGATAAAAAACAATGATACAAAAAGAACAAAAGAATGAAACAACAAGGATCAAAGTTGATAATAAAGAATTCTACAAAAGATGGAGGATTCTAAAAGACCTCCTTAAAAGATTTGATCTTAGAAGATAAAGATAAATATTAGGAAGATTTACATTCCTAATTGTATTATGTTTTCTTTGTAAACCTAGATATCTCTATTATATAAAGAGATATATGTCGTGAGTTTTAAGTGTGCACAGAAAAATGTAGTCGACTAAAAAGTGTGTGTTCTAGGCGTATGAGTTATGTAAAACGTCTAGAGTTAGTTTGTGTTTAGCCTCAAGGATCTTTGATTCAATTTAGTGAAAATACACCTAATATTGCAGGAAGTGGACGTAATTGGCTTTTTGATATAGATGCACTAACAAAATCTATAAACTATAAGCCAGTTGTTGCAGGGAATTAGTCTAATGACAATGCAGGTATAAAAGCTTGTAATGATGCAGGTAAAGCTAGAATGGAGACATTACCTGGCAAAGATTACATTCTGCTACCAATGTGGCCGGCTGATCCACTATTCTCTTAGAATTCAAAGGATTCTCCTGATGCTGGATTCAAACCATCAGGGGAGGAGGAAAAGAAGGACGCTAAAGATCCAGGGAATGAAAATAGTGAAGGTCCAAGTACAGAGGAGCCAAGAATTAATCAAGTGAAAAATGATAATATTAACAGCACTAACAATATTAATACTTCTAGTGATGGAAACAGCACTAACAATGTTAATGTTGTTAGTTCAACTGTTAATGCTGCTGGCATAAAAGTTAATGCTGTTGATCCAAAATAAGCATTGAACTACCAGATGATCCAAATATGCCTGAATTGGAAGATATTGTTTATTCAGATGATGATGAAGATGTTGGTGCAGAGGCTGACATGAACAATTTAGATGCATTTATGCCTGTCAGTCCTATTCTAACTACAAGAATACACAAAGATCATCTAGTTGAACAAATCATTGGAGACTTGAATTCAGCACCTCAAACAAGAAGAATGACAAAGAATTTGAAAGAACATGGTTTGTTTAGTTCAGTTCAGCAAAGAACAAACCATAAAGAATTTCAAAATTATTTGTTTGCTTGCTTTTTATAACAAGAAGAACCCAAGAAGGTAATCCAAGCATTGAAGGATCCAAGTTGGATAGAAGCTATGCAGGATGAGCTTCTACAATTCAAATTACAAAAGGTTTAGACCCTTATAGATTTACCAAATGGCAAAAGGGCCATAGGCACTAAATGGGTTTACAGAAACAAGAAGGATGAAAGAGGTATTGATATAAAGAACACAAGCGAAGTTGGTTGAAACAAGGATACCACACATGAGTGAAGAATGGATATGATTGAGGGTTTTTGCTCCTGTTGTGCTAGTTAGCCGACATTGGTAGCAATTAGGCTATTTTTAGCCTATGCCTTATTTAAAGACTTTGTAGTGTACCAGATGTATGTCAAAAGTGCTTTTCTTTATGGAAAGATTGAAGAGGAAGTCTATGTTTGTCAACCACCAGGATTTAAAGATACCACTAAGACCTTCCCTGATCAGTGTATTCAAAGGTAGGAAACAAGGCACTTTATGTAGCTGCATTCATGGGCTAGAGCTTGGTATGAAACCTTGTCAATTTATTTATTGGACAATGGGTTTTAGAGAGGAAAGATAGACAAGACTTTGTTTATCAAAAGGGTCAAAAGTGATATTCTGTTAGTTCAAGTGTATGTAGATGATATCATTTTTGGCTCTACAAAGAAGTCATTATGCACTGAATTTGAGAAGATGATGCATAAGAAGTTTCAAATGAGCTCTATGGGTGAACTCACATTCTTCCTAGGACTGCAAGTGAAGCAGAAGGAAGATGGGATTTTTATCAGTCAAGACAAGTATGTGACTGAGATTTTGAAGAAATTTGGTTTTACTGATGTCAAGACAGCAAGCACACCTATGGAAACACAAAATCCTTTACTGAAAGATGCAGATGTGAAGATATAGATGAACACTTGTATAGATCCATGATTGGATCATTGATGTATCTAACTTCTTCAAGGCTGATTATTATGTTTTGCAGTACTGGCTTGTGCAAGAAGATTCCCATAGTCAATCCAAAAGTTTACCTCTTCTTGATGTGGAAAAAGATCTTAGATATTAAAAGGTCAACCTAAAATTGGGGTTTTGGTTTCCCAAGGATTAACCTTTTGCATTTGGTGGAGTATACTGACAGTGATTATGCATAGGACGCAAGCTTGATAGAAGTCCAAACGGAGGTTGTCAAATTCCTAAGTGTAGGTTGAATTTCATGGGCAATGCAAAAAAAGCAGGATTGTGGTTGCTAATTCAACAACTGAAGCTAAAGTATATAAGCTGCTTACAAATAGCTTATAACATAGTGCTTTGGATTCAAAATCAATTGTCGGATTTTGGATATAACCTTTATGCAAGACCTAAGATTCATCTTGATAATGAGAGTTATTATTTGCATAGTAAAGAACCCTGTTTTTCATTCAAAGACAAAGCACATTGAGATTAGGCATCACTTTATCAGATATTCTTATGAGAAAAAGCTTATTTAGATGATCAAGATTCACACATATCAGAATGTTACAGATTTGCTCACAAAAGCATTTGGTATTAGCAGATTTTAATATCTGATTGCAAGTATTGGAATGCTTAACTCTGAAGTATTGATTCAGGGAGGTTTAATTTCTGTTAATGTGCAGTGGATATTATACACAAATGATGATTGAATGGAATGCAAAAGCTGCTAAGGATGGAAATTTGAGTTAGTGCTGGTAACTTCAACGTTTTTGTTTTGCTGTTAAGTATAATTAGTGCTGCTAGTTATACTTAATACTGCTGAGTTAATACCTGTTTAGTTATACTTCACTACTGATTGGTGGTTTATTTATACTGTGAGAATTAAAAGAATAAGTGAGAATAAAAACAGAAAGAGAGATGTGTGAAAATAAAAACAGCTAGAGTGAATTGGTGAGAAAATGAATTGAGAGATATAGTGAGCTAAAAAATAGAAAGAGAGATGTATGGAAATTAAAACAGACAGAGAGAATTGTGAGCTTAAATGAATTGAGGAAATCAAAAAAAAGCAGAGAGAATCTGTGAGCTTAAAGAAATTATGAGAATTATCAAAAACAGACAGAGAAAATTTGTAAGTTTAAAAATATTATCATTTGATGATGGAAATGCTGAATAGAAGAAATTGAAGTTAATGCTGGTAATTCAAAGTTAATGCTGCTAGGCATAACTTACTACTATTGGTAGTAAGTTATGTTGCCAGGCTTAATCTACTGCTGAGTTACTACTGCTGGGTTACTTACTACTGCTAGTTGAAAGTTAATGCTTGTAGGCTATAACTTACTACTGCTGGTGAACTGTTATTTTGTTGTAAAGGTATTTTCTTAATACTTCGAATTAAGGGTTATCAATCACTGATTCAATCGATTTATTTTAATCCTCATTTATCTCTAATCATAAACCCTAACTCAATTTCATCTTCTTTTTCATCAAAAAACTAACAAATGTCAGATCAGAAAGTTTGATGTCTACTCACTATTTAGTTGCGTTTTTGGACGAAGGAAGAGGGAAAGAGTAAGGAAGGGAAACCATTGAAGTAAAGGGATTGAGGATGGATAGTTGATTTTTTGTATGTAACCCTTATAAAATATGCTTTACCACAATCTAACAATCTATTGTTCATGTATTTAAAACAGTTTGGGATTGCTGTCACAGCAAAAAAAAGGTTAATGGGAAAGCACAATTGCAAGCCCTAGTGGATAAGAAGAAAGGTGGATCCATAATTGAATGGCCACTATAAGGAGAGTTCTTCATAGAAGATGCTGTAGGTTACTGAATTATACCCATGATACCATTTTGAAGAACTGACAAGAATAGGGTATTGAAAACTTACTTAAAAAAGCTTACATTTTTTTTTAAAATAAAGCTTTCTTTTCTCCTCTAAATGAAAGATTTTTGATTTCATACCAATTTTGCAATATGCCAATTGCTAAGACTACTGCATGGAACGAGAATTCATAGTAGCATTATGGCTTCTGTATTATCTGCTATTTAGCCACAAACCAAAAATTTCAATTTTCCAAGCTATATCTTGATAGTATGGTGAAGAAATAGAAAGAATGTGGATAGTATGGTTAAATTCTGGATGTATCCAAGGTTTATGCAAGTATTTGTTAATCAACAACTTGGAGATATGTCACATCACAAAAAGATTTATGTTACCCCCTCTCACACAAAGAAGATTTTTGCTAACATGAAGAGGGAAGGAAAAGGTTTTTCTGGAACAATCACACTTTATTTCAAACAATGATGGTTCAAGCTCGGGAAGAAATGGGTGAAGGTTCAGCTGATCCCACGGATCCCCATCACACACCCACTATTACTCAACCATCTACATCACAACCTCAGAAGAAACAACCTAGGAGGAAACAGAGGAAGGACACTAAAGTTTCTCAACCAAGTGGTCCTACAGAACCTATGGCAGATAAGACTAAAAATGTGGAAAGTGTACCTACACATTCCAATGATCTACTACTCAGTGGTGAGGATAGTCTGAAACTCAATGAATTGATAGTACCAACTTACAAAAGAAGGTTCTTGACTTGGAGACTACAAAGACCATTCAAGCATTGGAGATTGATAGTTTAAAAAGGAGAGTAAAAAAGCTTGAGAAGACGCAAACATAAGTTGTCAAGTAGATACTAGCTTAGAAGATTATACAAGATTGGTCTAAGTGTTAAAGTTATTTCCTCAGATGATGAAGCTAGTTTAAGTACTCAGGAGGATGCATCCAAACAGGGGAGGAAAATTCTTGATATTGATGCTGATGAAGACATCACCTTGGATATTACTCATGTTGATACTGATCCTGATATGTTTGGAGTGCATGATCTTCATGGTGATGAGGTGTTTATAGAAATTAAAGAGCGTGTGGTATTGCGTACCACTACAACAACAATGCTTATAACAACTGTTGCTGATTGTAGGTGAATTGTCCTTTGGCATCCAAAAAAAAAATGAAAAAAAGAGAATAATAAGAAAGAAAAAGAAAAAATACAAGGAAAAATAGAAGAAAGAAATAAAATAAACAAAAAAAAAGCGAAATAGAAAAAACACAAGATAGCAGCTAAGAGATAAGGGAACATAAAAGGGTCAGTAGAAAAGATAATAGAGACTAGAGGAGGGAGGGGTAGAGAGAAAGGGGAGGGGGGGGCAGAGGGAGGCGGGAGGCGAGGGGGAGGGGGGGGGGGGGCAAATGGGGGAGAGGGGAGAGGAATGGGGAGGGACGGGGAGGGCGGGCGAAGGAAAATGGAGAGGGAGCAAGGGGGGGGGGAAGAGAGGGGGGATAGGAGGGGAGGGGAGAAGGATGAGAAGTTCGGAAGAAACAAGGAAGAGAGAGGAGGTGAGAGAAGGAAGAGAAGAGGGAAACGCAAAGGCGTGAATAGGCGAAAGGGAGGGATGGGAGGGGTGGCGGAAGTTGTACAGAATGGTAGAAGGGGGATAAAGAAATGGGGGGGGGAGGGAAGGGGAGTGGGGGGGGTGGAGAGGCATATATGAAGAACGTAATGTGGATGGAACGGGAGCAGGAGAATGTCCCCGAAAAAGAGGAAGAAAGTATGAGAGAAACAAGGGGGGCGGGAGAAGAAACGAGGTGCGGAAGTAGAGAAGGGGAGCGTGAAAGGGGGGGTGGGAGAGCGGTAAGACGGGATAGAAGAAGGAGGTGAGGCGAGAGAGGGGAGGGTGGGGAGAGACAGGAAAAAGAAGGTAGGGCAAACAATATGGTAAAGAGGGGAAAAATGATAAAGAGTTAGGGGAAAAAAAGGGGATAAAAGGGAGGATAAAAAACAAATAATAGGAGGTGAGCGGGGAAACGGAGGGAGACAGAAAAAAAACGGAGCCAGAAAGACGAAGAGAATGGAATAGTGCAGAGTAAGATTACGGGTAAGGACGGATAGGAGGGCATAAAAAGACGCGGGGGGGGAAAGATTGAATAAAAGTCAGAAAAGGTAGTACAGGGGGGAAGAGACGGAGGAGAAGAAGGTGAGAAAGAAGGAAAAAAGGTTTGAAGTATAGAAAAAATGAAAAAGGAGATAAGGAAGGGGAGGGAAAGAGTACCGTGAAGGTGTGATAGGAGAGGTATCTAAAGAGAAAGTGACAAGGAGGAAAAGGAGGGATGTAAACGAAGATACAGAGAAAGGGTGGTGACAGACGGGGGAATAGAAGAGCAAAGGGCGGAAGAGAAGATAGGGGATAGGGGGCAAAAGGAGGAGGGTGAATGTGGGCATCAAATCTAAAAAAAGATATCTTTAATAGAAGAAAAATAAGAAAAAGAGATGAGAGATGACGGCAAAGGAAGGGGAAAAACAGCTTAAAAAGGAGGCAACAAGATAAATAGCAAGAGGGAGGGAGTACATAAACAGAATACAAAAAATAGGATGAAACTGAAAGGGAAGTAGAAGGAGAGGAAGGGAATAAGAGAAGAACGGAAAGAAACGGGGAGTGAGGATAGAAAAGGGAATAGGGTAAGAGAAGTAGGTAAGGAAGGAGGCGGAAGAAGCAGAGAAAGGGGGGGAATGGGAAAGGAGCGAATATTTATGGACAAAGGAAATAAAAAGGAAGGGAGGAAGAGGGGGGAGGGAGTATAAACAGAGTAGGAAGGAATGAAACGAGGGAAAGAGTGCGATTAAAGATGAAATTAGGAGCCGAATAGGTGTAGTAGGGAGAATAAAGACGGAAAATGGAAAGGAAAGAGGTGAAAACGAAAAAGAGAGAGGTAGGAACAAACGGAAAATATGAAGGGAAACGGAAGGGAGAAGGAACGATCAAGGGAAAAAAAGGAAGAGGAGGAAAATGGGGGTAAAGAAGAGGGGTAGGGGTAAAGGATTATAGGGCCAGTAAAAAAATGAGACGAAGGAAGGAAAAGAGGGAGAAAAGATGAATGAGGAGGAAAGTGGGGGGGAAAGAATAATATAGAGGGGGAGAATGATAGCAAACACAAGAAAGGGTGACGGCAGTGAAATGGTAGCGAAAGGAAAAAGAACAAGAGAGGAGATGAGGAAGGGTGCGAGAAGATTGAGAAGGAGAGGAGACGGGGGGGAAAAGAAAAAAGCAGGAAAAAGGAGATAAAAGGAGGGGGAAAGGAGAAAGTGAAGAAAAGGTCTGACGAGAGGGGGGTAGAGAATAACAGGAATATGGGGAGATAAGAAAAAAGGGAACAGCGGAAGGTAGAAAAAGAGATGCGAAGTGTATAAGGAGTAAAAAAAAGAAATAGGGGAGAAATATATTAGAATGAGAAAAGAGAACAGGCGAAGGGAGTGGAGGAAACGAAAAGAAAGAAAGAAAATGGAAAGAGATGGAAAAAGAGAGGGAAAATAGAAGTTGAACACAGTTAGAGAAGAAGTGAAAGAAGAGGGTAAAGGGGGGTAATGAGACGATAATTGATACAGCGAAAAAAATACTGATAGTGTAATGAATAGGAGGTGAAACGGATAAGAGAAAGAAACAAGAGGAGAGCGAGTATAGGGGTAAGAAGGAGGGAGAAATGGGGGTAGGGGGGGACAAGAAAGGCGAAATAATAAAAGAAGTGGCTCAGAGGGGATAGGAAGAGAAGGGGGTGAAAAAAGGGAGTAAAAGGCTGAGAAGTAAGACGGAGGAGTGGGAGAAACAAAGTGGTAGAACAGATAAGGGGTGGCAAATAAAAAGCCGGAGTGAAGAGACAGGTGTAAGTAAACGAAGTTAGATGCAGGGAAAAGAGGGGGACAAGAAAAACAAAGAGAAATGGTGACAGGAAAAGTGAAGGGCGGTAGATGGATCGGAAGGAATAAGGAATGGAAAGGAAAGTAAATAAAAGAGGATAAGGAAGGGGAAGAGAGAATCAAAATTAGGAGGTAGGATGCTTAGATGGGGATGAGGAATAATATAGATGGTTGAAAATTGGGTGGCAAAGGTATTAAAGGAAGGAGGGAAGGGAACACGAGGGAAGGGTGGTAAGGATGCGGTGATATGAAGGGCGAGTATAAAATTAATAAAAGTATTCAAAATGGGGATAGCTGAAGGGAATGTGTAGGATAAGGGAGAGCGAAATAGAGGATAGGAACGGAGGGAAAGTGCAGATTGGTAACTATTTATTTCAAGGAAGAATGGAAAAAGGTGCTAGGGAAGAGGAGAAGCCCGCGGTATGTAGAGGAGAATTGGAAGAAGTACATACCAGAGAAACTCGGCAAAGTGGGGGAGTCAAGATTTGGAATGAGGCTGTTGAGGGTATCAAGGTGCAGTAGAGGCATAAGAGAGAAAAGAGTTTAGAGGAATGGAAATGGAGCATAGGAGAGGAAGGGACGAAAGGAGAAAAAAGGGGGGTAGGAAAAGAAGAGGGTGATGTAGGAAAGGGACGCAACCGTGGGGTAAAAAAAAGGGTTGAGAAATAGTGAGTAACAGAAGGAACAGGAGGAAAGAATCTCTAGAGAACCAACCAAGACACCGTGGATCGGCATGAGCAGCGACCACACCTCAGCAAACTCTCACCTGCTCAACGTTCTACTCCCTCTCTCTTTCTACCTTCTCCTCCCTCCTTTTTCTTATTTCTCCCACGCTCCATTTCCTCCCTCTCCCGCTTCCACCTCCTTCCCCTCTCTTCTCGTTCTCTCTCTCCTCCCCCTCCTCAAGCACTTATAGAGATAAAGAGTGCATAAAACCACAAGGCTAAAAAGGATTCGTTATGCAAGAGCCAAGTGAATCACAAAAAACCCATTCTTAATAATTTTTTTTCTTACTCAACAATCATCACAGCGTTACGGGTCAAGGTTTCATAGGGATAAGGGGTAAAGAAAAAGATGATAGAAATAACCTGAAAAGCCTCTTTCTCTTGAAGAAGAAGGATCAGATGTATGTTATGATCAAGAGGTTGTCTAAATCTCAAGCTTAATTAAAGTTGAATTAGAAAAAGAAAGAAAAGGATAATGGCTTACAAGACAAAGGTGAAGAAGAAGGAAGATGAGAAGAAGAGAAAGAAGGCAAGAAGAAGAAAGGAGAGAGAGGAACGAGAAGGAAGTATAGGAGAAGAAAGAAAGAAGAGAGAAAGAGAAGAAAGTAAGAAGAAGAAGAAGAGAAGAAGAAAGAGAAGAAGAGAGAAAGAAGAAAAGAAGGAGAAGAAGAGGAAAGAAAGGGAAAGAGGAAAGAGGGAAAGAGAAAGAAGTAGAAGAAAGAAAGGAGAGAAAAGGGAAAGGAATAGAAGACGGAAAGAAGAGAAGAAAGAAGATAGAGGAAGGAAGAAGAAGAAGAAGAGAAGAAGAGGAAGAAAGGGAAGAAGAAAAGAAGAGAAGAAAAAGAAGAAAGAAGGAAGGAGAAGAAAAGAAGAAGGAAGAAGAGAAAAAAAAAGTGAGAAGAAGGAAGAAGAGAAGAAAGAAGAGAAGAAAGAAAGAAGCAAAGAGGAAGGCAAGGCAAAAATGACTGAGCCTGAGAAGCCTTTAAAGAAGACGAATCAGATTATGTATGATCAAGAGGTTTCTCTAAATCTTCAAGTTTAATTACAAGCTGAATTGGAAGAAGAAGAAAGGCTTACAAGCAAAAGAAAGAAGAAGCCAACATAGCTTTAATTGAATCATGAGATAACACACAAGATGCTGATAGGTTATTGGCTAAAAGATTACAAGCAAGAGAGCAAGAAGAATTGACAGGTGAAGAGAAGGCTATATTGTTTGTAGAACTCTTGGAGAAGAGAAAGAGACACTTTGCAGCATTAAGAGCTCAAGAAAAGAGGAACAAGCCACCAACTAAAGCACAAAAGAAAAGTACAATGTCAACTTATTTGAAACACATGGCTGGTTACAAGCAAAGTCAATTGAAGAACAAGTCATTTGCAAAAATTCAGAAGTTATTTGATAAATCCATGACAAGGGTAAACATGTTTGTTGATAAGGATACAAAGTTGGTGAAAGAGAGCTCAAAGAAAGCTGAAGCAAAGATGGCAGAAGAAAGCAGTTCTAAAAGAGCAGGTGATGAGCTGAACAAGAGCCTATAAAGAAGAAAAAGGTGGATGATGATAAAGAGAGAGAAGATCTTCAACAATGCTTCGAGTTGGTTACAGAAGAAGATGTTGCAATTAATGCTATACCCCTAGCTACCAAGCCTGCACCCATTGTAAATTTTCAGATTCATAGAAAAGGAAGGAATGGCTATTATAAAATAATGAGAGCTGATAGAAGTGCCAAGACATATGATACACTTCAAACGCGTGTCGTAATAATATATAGTATTTCCCGTTAGATAAGAAAATTACTTTAGGAAAAGTAATAGTCTATCTTCCATACAAGACCAGAAGAGGGCTATGAGAGAGTGCTATGGGGTGATCTGAAGACAATGTTTGAACATCATGTAGAAGATCTAGTATGGAGGTATATACAAGGAAACAAAGTGACAGTTTGGAAGCTATTTGATTCATGTGGAGTACACTTTGTAAGGTTTTCAAATATGCATCTCTTTATGTTAGTAGAGAAAAGATATCCCCTTACAAAAGCTACAATCACAAAAATGCTGAATAAGAAGCTTCAAGCTGATCATTGGAATAAAATGTGCTATCAACTTCTTAAGCTCATGACTAAGCAACTCAATAATCAATGAAGTATTTGGAAGCATCCTCCTGGTGTTTATGAAGCTTTCAATGAAGAAACTTGATGATTTTGAAGATAAATATCAAGTTTAGGGGAGGATTGTTGGGATTAAAAGACTTCATGATGATCTTAGAGTTACTGCTACTCAGGTGTGTGTTAGTACTGCTAAGCATAAATTAATGTTGTTAGTAATCTTTATGAAAAATATGCTAAGTATTTAGTACTGCTAGTTACTACTGCTAATGTAAGTTACTACTGCTAGTGTATATTAGTGTTGTTAATTACCACTGCTAGAGTAAAGATAGTACTACTAGAGTAAAGTTAGTACTGCTAGTGTAACTTAGTACTGCTGATGAAGAATGAAGAAAATATTCTAAGTAGTTAATGTTGCTTGTACTCAGTTAGTGCTGCTGGTACCAAGTTACAACTGCTTATTCAGAGATAATGTTGCTGGTACAAAGTTACAACTACTGAAAGGTTACAACTGCTCAAGGATTAAGACTGCTAAAAAGATAAAGATTGATTGGTGATCAAGAATACTTACGTGATAAGTATGAGTTATCTATAGAAAGGATCTTAGTGAATATTCTAAATTTTTGTAATATATTGTAAATCAGTTAGGACTCCTCTTTGGTTTAGTGAACAAGTTGACTAGCAGGTGAACCTAGATAATTCAACAAATAACGTTTTGATTCCATTGGATAGTTAGAAAAATGGACTACTAGTGTATAAATCACCGTTAAAAAGTAAGCGGGTAAAGTCTCTATGAGCTAGGGTTTAATAAGATCACCATTGCTTTAATCCCTAAGATGAATTATTTTAGGATGCTTTATGCGGATGCTTTGATTGTGATCGAATTAATGTGTCTAGGTCTTAGGAAGAAGTCCCGCCTAAGTCTAAGAATGATATGCCACATCGAGATAAGTAATCATTGCACTAAATAAACAAACCAACTTTTAATCGGATTAATGATGACTAATACAGTTTTCTACATAAGGCTTGACCGCTCTTTTATCTTCTGTTAATTTTCTTGCGTGGGTTAAAGTGTCTTGAATTGATTGTAGTCACCACCAAACCCCTGCCAGTCTCTCAGGCTGAAACCCCCTTTTACTTGTTAGAATTAGAATTAGAACTAACATAGGATTGGCATAGGTTTGACTTAGATAAGAATTAACTTAGATTAGTAAACCAAAGTATTAATAAATTAAAAGATTTAACCTCTCTTCAAGTGTTTGACACCCTACTTACCATGAATATATCACTGACCGGGTATACTGCCCGTTAAAGTGTTATTTTTGGTTAAGTGGGCAAAATACAAATTTAAAATTTGAATCATAAAATTATACACCACACAACGACACATCAAGTTTTTGGCGCCGTTGCCGGGGAGTGAAAATTAATCTTGATTTTTATTTTATATTTTGGTTATTAGATTAGATCTAACCCTTAGGAGTAGTGTAAATTAGATTAGTGTATATTCTGTAAATTTTGTATATTTATTAGTTTAATTGTTTACTTGTATATTTGTGTGTTTAATTGTTTGCATATTTAATTGTTTTCCTAATACACTGTTCTGGTCGATAACTCGATACGGCGTATCCACTTCCATCGGATACGGCGTATCCAACTTTCTGTCCAATACAGCGTATTCATTCAACTGATTAATACGGCGTATTCACTTCTATTGAATACGGCGTATCGATCATCTGATAAAGTTCTTTTCCACTCTCGAACTTAAAGCTCAAATTTTTTTAACACCTTTTTCCCGCTGGTTCTACTGATAATTTTCTGGTTATTTTTCAGTTAAGAATGACAAAGGTAATCAAAGGAGAGTTCGAGAAACTTGAGGATCTTAAGGTCAAAGATGTTTCGCTCACTTGCGGTACATCACTTGAAGTTTTCAACAAAGAATTCAACCGGATGAGCGGAATGGATGATGATTTATTCACATATGAAGTTGAAGTTGCTAACATCCCATGTGACTCAAACAAGGATGATGATTCGGAGCAACGAGTGTCGCATGAAGCTGATGATGATATGGGATATGATCCATCTGATGTTGCATTTACTGAATGGTTGGGGTCAAAAAATTTTAACTACAAGACGATGGATCATTATACAAAGAAAGCATTATGGATTTACTGGATTAGAGGAGATGATGAAGTTGAGCTCACGGATGAAGAGTTTTCTGATAATGAAGATGAAGTTGCTGAAGTCTTTAGGATCGACACTAATATATTTGATTTTGAGACACCTATGTGCAAGACCTTCAAAGAATTTAACTATCTTTTGCAAATCGATCCAGACTTACTTACTAAGGACATTGAGGGATTCAAGACTTATGAAGAATATAAGGATGATTGGATCTATGAATGGAACAGAGATATACCATGGGTTGATGAGAAACCATGGACTGACACTGGAGTTTGGACTGAACCCACACCAGTTAAGCATTATTGTAAGCCCTTCAATTATAAAACTGGATGTTCGGAATGGCCAACATGTAGTTGGAAGAATGATGGATACTGTAATGGAGGAAACTTACTGGGAGCTTACATAGTTGGAAAATCACTCCATTACCAAGATTATGAATGGTACGAATCCTTGAAGGATAGCGAGCTAAAAGAACAAGCTTTAAGAAATAAAGCTATCATGGAAGGCTTAATTAGTGATGATGAATCATGCAATGATGGTTGGAAAAGATGGGAAAGCCATGAGATTACCTACCATAATCACGATGAAATAGATTATGAGAATGAAACTCATGATGAAAGACAAGAGTTATGTGAAACTCATGAACTGCCGGTATGCAATATAAGAAGATTCGAGATGATCAAATATTCATTTGGACAAGACGAAGAGTATGTTGTTATTAAAGAAGATGAATACGATGATTTGGAAAGAACAAGCGATAATGCATGCCGAGCATACCAGGAAATATTTCGCATGATGGACGAAGGATGGATGGTAACAGGAGTCGGGTGAAGAGAAAACTAAAGAAAAGTCTAACTTAAAGACTTTGTTGTAAACAAAAGTGCTTCCTGGGAGACAACCCGAATTGTTATTTATTTTTATCGAGTTTGTCTTCCCAGACATCAACGCGGCGTATCCGCTCCATACCATATGGCGTATTGATTGTCTGGACGTTATCAGTCTTTATTTTTATGCACTTTAAAAACATTATTGTCAGTTCTGGCAATACGGCGTATTCATGCACATGATACGGCGTATTCACCAGACTGACTCATATTTAGTTTATTTAGTTTAGTTTAAATTAACCATAGGTATCGAAAATAGGAATGCACGTTTTTTCTATTTTACACAGGACCTCGTGAAAGAAATATCGACGAATATTGGTGGAGAATTTACAAATCTGGAGATCTTGAAGTGTTAGAGTCTTGAAACTTCAAGGCGGCTGTTCAACACGAATTCTTGCTCAATAAACTCAACATGGAGAATCTGCCGAGCAAATATCAAGGGAGTTTCTCATTCTAATTCTTTTTAATTCCCTTATTTAATGTTTTATCTATACAACGAGGACGTTGCATAATTGAAGTGGGGGGATGGGAATTAGAATGTATACTTGTCCTAATTTTCACACTAAAATGCTTAAATTATGGTTAAATTTAAAAAATTTCAAGCATACTTTTGAGAAATTACTTGATACATAACCCACACACAACAACCCTTATTAGATATTGTGAGGATTCAACCTATCCGTTTCCAAATGTTTACCCAAATTCCACAAAATATAAGTGTGCCGGTGATGTTGTAGACTTTAGAACTTGGCTTGGTATATCATTCGAGACCACAATGACGAGTACTATGGATTTAGATGGAGTAACTTGTTTAAATTGGTAAATTATAGGATTACACCCAAAACGCCTTTACATATTGCGTATTAACTAACTACACTGGTTAGTTAACCATCGTACCCATATAAACCTTTGTTTATATCTTTGTAAGAGTCAAGGATACCCTAGAACAACCCGTTTGAGCCATTCCTTTTAGGTAACTACACCAATTATTTGTTTCGTTACACTTTTACACCTTATCCTACCTTGTTAGATTAAGTTTATTTTACAGTTGCTAATTGCTTAAAGTGTAAAGTTTGTATTTTCCGAGTCTATTGTCAAAATTTTCTATCTTTGGTACGGTTGGAAGAAATTTGCACATCGCAAATGGGAATGTATATTATAGTCGAAACTCATATATTTTTACTACCATCGCAATTATTGGTAAAGTACGAAGAATGAAGGAATTATGAGGATATTATCCGAATTATTATGATCGTGTAGATGGTGAAACTACTTCGAGGTTTGTAGTATAGTGATAGTAAAAAATAAAATATTAGAAAAAAATCGCAAAAAAAATGAGGAAGAATGTTTGAAGATAATCGTTAGCAAAGACTACCGAAGGGAATTAACGTAGGTTCGATTATTCGTTGATATCAATATCAACGATGTAGTGTCTTGTATAAAGTGGATGATATCGCCGCTTGCCTTGTAAAGTATGTAAAGTTATGGGATGATTGGGAAGTTGACCGTTATGGAAACGCCTACTTGGGTTGTTGTTCTTGATAATGATCAAGCGTTTGTAAATAGTTGTGTCTTTATATGGTAAAAGGTCGGGGAAAAGTGTTATAGCAACTTGTATTTTATACTTAATCTAATATTGAGTTTCGTAATTTTTATTTAAAACTAACAATTTACATATCTATTTATTATGACTAGCGCTGGTACACATTTTTTTGTTTTTTTTGTTTTTTCTTCACTAAAACTTTTTCTTTTTTTTTTTTTTTTTAGAGCCCTTTTTTTTTTACACGAATGAGGATTTGTACGATGCGAATGTCTATTCCATCGTTTCGGCAATGTATGCATGTCTCATAATATCTGCCTCATTGGTTTCACGGACTTTTGGTGAAAGTCTAGAAGGGTCCCCTACCCTTTATCATTCTTTCATCAGTAACCATTGGTTAAATTTTCGAATGAGGACTGTGAATCGAACACACATGTCTAATTCTGTCGTTACGGTTATGTTTGTGTGCTTCAGCTACCTTGTTGGAGTGGTACTTCTAGTGAAAGATGAAAAATGATCAAAGCCCTAACGCCTTATATACAGACCATATTTACCTTTATAAACTTGTTACGCCTCTAGCTTAAGCGCGTGGAGATGTGTATCTTTGCAAGCTTTTGACAGAATATACTCGTTACGACCGTTCGCATGAGTGATATTAGTTACATGTTACCACATAAGATTAGTTGACGTGATCTAAGTGTTTTCATATTTCCATTCGTGAGGTGGTTTGTCTTGTACTTGTATAGGATCAAATAAATGCTTTAACGAAATATCTTAGGGATACATTTTTATAAACTTCTAAAAGGCTATCCGACGGACAATAGGATTCAGTGGGGAGATTTTGTGACATCAAATAACGTCTATTTTATAGCATCATTTATCCCATTTAATTAACTCATTTTGTATAATTATTGTAAAGAATTGTTACTTAATCGTTTATATTTGAGAATTGCAGTAATTACGGAACACTTGGTGAATATTAGCAAAAGGCGCGCATTCTGGAGCTTAAACAAAGATATTTTGAAGATTACTATTTGACACAATACGCCGTATATCATCAAGGGAAGATACGACGTATCCGTGTGCATGCACTCACCAAAGACACTAGGAAAAAACATGGATCAATACGCCGTATCAAGAGAAAGACAATAAGCGTAATTGGAGATATTAGGAAGGTGAATATTCAGAAAGATGTCAAACGTTGGATCCCTACTCAAGGATAACCCAATCGCCGTATCCAATACCTGGATACGCCCGTATGACACCAACTCCAGGACCCTTATCAATAAAAAACTTTTAAAAACAAGTTTTAAGTGTGCTAAATTAATATTTCGACAAAACCACAAAGTCAATTTGCAGAGGAGAAAAAGTCAGAAGAGGTTTGCAATGCATTCCAATCCTAGAGACATCGTGTGAATTTCTATTACTTTTATATGTTCATTTTTTGGTTATCATACGTAATCGGTTGTTTACCTTGGCTAGCCATTACACTCTTGTATTAATTGTGGATGTTCTTGAAGAGCTAATACTACGGGTGTTAGCATTATTATCGGAAGATCTGAATGTTTGGTTTTTTGTTTATATCTGATTGCTTAATTTTATCGTGTGTATTCATTGATTATGATTATCACATGCTACTTGTTTACGCTGCCTTAAGTATGACGGACTATCAATCATCTGGGTCTAGTTACTTACCATACTTTAGTGGGCTGCAAACTTGGTGTTGTTTGGGCGTAGGCTAAGAGTCTAGGATAACTCTCCATATAGTAATGGATATAGGTGGAACAAATAGGATCACTAATAACTTCCTGCTTGCCTCGATTAACTGGTTGTACCGTTGTAGGTGGTGGCTTAGTACTAACTAATAACGTTCTGATCATTGGTATAGTTTGTATTGTAGACTACCACCTTACACAAGTTACCGCTAAGCAGTAAGTGGGTAAAGTCTCTATGAGCTAGGGTTCGTTCGACATACACTGTGGCGTCCTCTAGATGAATTATAATCAATATATAAGGATGCTTTATGCGGATGCTTTAATTGTGACAGAATTAATGTGTCTAGGTCTTAGGATGAAGTCCCACCTAAGTCTAAGAATGATATGCCACTGCGAGATAAGTAATCATTGCACTGAATAAACAAACCAACTTCTAATCGTATTAGTGATGGCTAATACAGTTTTCTATTATTAATTTGTTTGCATAGGTTAAAGTGTCTTGAATTGATTGTAGTCACCACCAAACCCGTGCCAATCTCTCAAGCTGAAAACCCCCATTTACCTGTTAGAATTAGGATTAGAACTAACATAGGATTAACATAGGTTTGACTTAGATTAGAATTAACTTAGATTAGATAACTATAATATTAATACATTGAGAGATTTAGCCTCGCTTCAAGTGTTTGACACCCTACTTACCACGAATCTATCACCGACCGGGTACACTGCCCGTTAAAGTGTTGTTTTTTGAGGGAAAAACTGAATTCAAAATTTATGTTTTTAAATAAAACATTATATTTATTTAACAAAGCTATTTTGTGTAATTTTGTAAAAATATAGTTTTGTAGAAATATGATGGATTAAAAAGAGAAATTATTTTCTTGATCACTAATTAAGTTTAATGATTTGTTTATCTATACTTTAAGTGATTTATGTTGAAATGGAAGTTTATGATTAATAACATGTAAACATTTATTTTCATCGTGAATGTTTTTACATTTTGTCATCTTCAAAACGTAGAGGAGTCGAAAAATATAAATAACGTTTTTAAGCATTATCTGTATTAACACTCTCTCGATGTTTAAATACCTTCTAGAACTCGTACTAATTCTTACACCCGAGGTTGATTGTGGGAGCCTTCTCCCACAATGAGACTAACGGTGCTCTTTCTTAGCAGAATTTACCTCGTGGGATCCTTAATTCCGTCCGATAAGCGGTGTGCTCTAGCTGATTATCCTCTGTAACTAATACCGCCAAATTTCATATCATCAACAACAAAAAGAATCAAAGTTCTTTCTCCACCGGCTACCTTATATAAATTTGTTTTCTAATAAGTCAACCGTTTCAACTTTTTATCGGTGTTCCACTAGTCGCGGATTTTATTATTTAACACTAATCAGTAAATTGACAAAGTTATCTGAAAAATACAAGTCTTTAAC
This sequence comes from Tanacetum coccineum, assembly GCA_026074375.1. Taxonomy (NCBI): domain Eukaryota; kingdom Viridiplantae; phylum Streptophyta; class Magnoliopsida; order Asterales; family Asteraceae; genus Tanacetum; species Tanacetum coccineum. The sequence goes on along the minus strand of BQNB010011795.1, from coordinate 35,446 downwards.
TCATATATAAACTATTTCGTCAAGGTTTTATCGTATGTTTCTGACTTTTTCTATGGTGACCTTAAATGTATACCTAAGAGGTTTAAACCCTAACATTCTTGTGAGAATGTTATACTTTCTTTGTCCAAAAATTATACTTTCTCATTTCCTTTTAATAAATGGGGTTGTACAATCTCTACGATACAAGTATGAATTATCATTTTTATAAGAGCTAGAGAAATTAGAATTTATATAACGTGTAATATGATGAAAATGCATTATATTGTAAAACTAGTGAATGTGTATTGACTAATCAATTTGTGCATTGTTGATGAAACTTCAACCATGTGGTTTAAAACAAACGGACTATAATTTTATGCGACATGATTCTAGTTAATTGACAATTGCTTAAAAAAGAAATGTATAAAGATACATTATGTAAAAGTTGTAAAGAACCACGAAGTATTATGTGTAGAAACTAGGTATATGCCTATGGTCTACTAGGAACGGTGCTCGGATTGAACCAAGGCTTATTCAAGTTGGTGTCGACGAGACCTATGGTAGGTCACCCCGGTGACTTGATTTTGCTCCTCAAGTGCTTTCCTGGTTGCTGTCATTCATCCTTTCCATTCTTTAATAATAGTCTAAAGATCGGGGAAATTAACATTAATTTACTTCTATATAAGAGTGCTAGGAACGGTGGAGCCGTTCGGCTCGTGCCGTTCTCAAAAAGTGGTGCCACGTCAGCAAAATGGAGAACGGCACCAGAAACTGAACGGCACCAGAAACTGAACGGCACCACATTTGCTGGGGCATCCGTTGGCACCACATTTCTGGTGCCGTTGGCCATTTTTTTTTTACATAAAATATAATACACACTATATAATTAAAACAAACTTTATAAAACCTAATATAAATGACCAATACTGTCAAAATAAATATAATCCCTTGGACCTAAACCTAATATAAAATATAAAGGATCAATACTGTGAATGTGTAAAACAACAAGGTTTATATATATGGGTAAACACCATAAATACTCTATGTACTATTCAAAAGAACCCAGTATGCTTCCGGTATTATTTTTTGACTCATTCTGGTTATTGAAGTACCGAAAATGACTCATTGTGCTTCATTTTCCTCATGAAAAGACTTATATACCCTTCTGTCTTCTTCAACATCCACCACCACCACCTCTATCCACCACCACCATCGTCTTCTCTTTCTTCCATTTTTTCACCATAGATTCCGAATAACCCGACATCATTCGCCTCACTCCAATCTTCAGCCGCTTATTTATCAAATCCAATCTTCAGAAACAAATCAATTGCTTCCACCATCGTTTATTAAAAATACAACTAGAAAACAATGTATGTGTGAGGTTTTATCATGTGTCGATTTATAAAGCCCTGGCTGGGAAGAGAATATAAACCCTTTTGCCAATTGTTGGAACCTGGATCTGTGACGAAAATGAATGTTAGAACTTAATTATAATGTGCATGAAAAGACTTATTTTAATGATGATATGATTTAGGGAATAAAGTAAAAGTGATTGTTCAGTGGTTTTGGCTTGTTAGATGGTGTTTGATGGGGTTCAATCGGAAATAATGGTGGTCGATGAAGTTTATAAGATGTGGAAGATGAAGATTTGATAATGACCAAATTACCCCTGATAAATTAAAGTGAATGACGTCATTTTGGTACATCAAAATTATAAAAAAAACCCCGAATGAGTCAAAAATAATACCGGAAGCAGAATGGGTTCTTTTGAATAGTTACATAGAGTATTTATGTGTATTTTACCCTATATATATGATTCGATTATTATATATTAATATATATATATATTATATATATATATATATATATATATATATATATATATATATATATATATATATATAGGGGGCCGTTCTTTGCAGAACCACTTTTTTGTACAGAACCTACAGAACCAACTTTGGACCAATAAGAATTTAGCATTATTAATTCATTTTATTTAATTCAAAAGGGTAAAATAGTAAAACACATTTTCACTTTCTTTTTGAATTTTTTTTTTAAAAAATTCGTTTTTATTAAGCCTTAAATTTTCAGAATTTTTTTTTTCCAGCAATTATATTTCAAAAAAATAAGGTGCATATATGTTTTTTTAAATATTATAGAAATTCATGTTTCTTGCACACAAGTTTAAAAGAAATAAAGTGCATATGTGTTTTTTTTTCTTTTATACAATTGTTTAGCCATGAAACTTGTTTTTTTCTTAAAATGATAATTGCACATATGTTTCTAGTGTACATTATTTCAAAATTTTTTCACATAAACATAAATTTGTTACATTTAAGCTCTAAATTTTTAAGAAAGGCAAAACATAAATAAAAAATACAATACTCAAAAATTTGATATCAAATGAAAATACAATTAAATACAATGTATATATGATAAATATAAATGTGCACTTTTTAAAATAACATCCTGGTGAACTCTTCGAGAACATATTATGCAGCTTCTGAGAGAAAAATATATGGCCAGCTTCGAATACATTGTGTGGCACCATCTAAAAAGCATAAGTGCATCCATAAATCATCTTGAACATATATGCACGGCTTCGAGAACATTTGTGCACGGTTCACATATGTGCACGCCTTAAAAAACATATGTGCACGGTTCACATTTTTAGATGACATACTCATATTGCAATGTATCCTTCGCTGCAACAAACATCATAGACTCAGTACAAATATATCTTATACAATAAATCTATTATAATACTACTTAATTTGGTAAACATATATGCGAATCAACACTCACATGAACTGACCATCAAATTAACTTGAAAAAGTAAGACTCAATATAAGATAAACTAAATATGTTACCGGATAAATTACTCATTTGGCAAGTAAGACTCAATAGCATAAAGTTAACTTGAAAAAGTCTACCATATAATATCTGATTTTACACATTGATGAGTCACTCGTCTTTAAGCTCTAATTGTATACTTATATTAGGAATTCACCACATTGAACGAAAAAGTGACAATAATTCAAAAAAACTTTTTCAACACACCTGAAACGTTTACAACATGAATGAAACGTTTACAACAGAAAAGTTTACAAATAATTCAACAGAAACGTTTACAACATAATGAAACGTTTACAACAGAAAAATTTACAGCATAAGCGATTGTAGTTCCTCAAATAATTCAAAAAAAACATGAATGACGTTTACAACAGAAAAGTTGACAATGAAAAAGTGACAATAGGCTCGACATTAAATACTTGAATGGGTTGACAATGTTTAAAAGTTGACAATGGAAACATGAATGAAACATTTACAACAGAAAAGTTGACAATGGAAAAGTGATCAAACTGTTTAAATACCTGAATGGGTATGTCCACATAAAAACTTAAAAGCCCGTCGTCGTCATCCTTTTCCGACCTGTCATCGACATAAAACCCAAAAACATACCATCGTCCCAGTCGTCGCCGTCCTCCTCCTCCAACCGTCGCCGCTGTCGTCCTCCTCCTCTAACCGTCACTGCCGCTATCCTCTTTCTCCAGCGCAACCGCCTTGGTTCTCGTCCATTACACAACCTTCGGCACAAACCATTATCATGTGTCGCCGTCGTCCTCCTCTAGCATTTTCAGATCTGAATTTGACTTTGAGAATTTAAATTCAGATAGATCTTTATGATTGAGATCTAACAGAGGTTATTATGGCAAATGATGGAGAAAAAAAGTGTGGATCCACATATCAAAAAAGATAAACTTACGGGCAGTTTTTTTTTCCTATTTAAATGGGCTGTTATGAATAATGTTAAAAAAGAAATTACTTAATTGCCCTTTCTGCTTATTTTTAATTATTATATAATTTGAATTATTTACAAAGATGCCATCTTGCATTGATATGATGTACCCCATGCATTATTAGGAGTAAAAATGCTGGTTCTGTAGGTTCTGTACAAAAAAGTAGTTCTGCAAAGAAAATGCCACTATATATATATATATATATATATATATATATATATATATATATATATATATATATATATATATATATTATATTTTTTTTTTGTATCATCTTCTTCCCTAGTCATGGTCCGGACTTTCTTCTTCCAAACACACAAACTAACACCATAAACTCAACTCAAACACAAAAAACACACCTCACACACACACACACACACATAAACACCGCATAAACACAAACAAAAAAAAAACAAAAAAAATTTGAGAACGACGTGAGCTGTGCGGGGGGGGGGGGGGGGGGGGGGGGAGGGGGGGGGGGGTGGGGGGGGGGGGGGGGGGGGGGGGGGGGCGGGGGGGGGGGGGGGGGGGTTGGGGGGGGGGGGGGGGGGGGGGGGGAGGGGGTGGGGGGGGGGGGGGGGGGGGGGGGGTGGGGGGGGGGGGGTGGGTGGGTGGGCCCCCCCCCCCCGTTGGGGGGGGAGGGGGGGGGGGGTGGGGGGGGGTGTGGTATTAACGGCGCGAGGGACCGAACGTGCTGCGAAGCATCGGAGTCGTTTGCGCCATCCTTTCCATTCTTTAATAATAGTCTAAAGATCGGGGAAATTAACATTAATTTACTTCTATATAAGTGTGATACCTTTGTGTTGTGGAAATTAAAACTCAAGACCAAGACATAAAAGCACAACAAAAACAAGTGGACATGCTAAAACTAAACTTTAAGAACTTCCAATAAAGGGTAACATGCCTTGTCCATTTGAAAGTAGATCTAGCATTAAAAGGCATACCACAATGTCTTTCCAGAAAGAAAAAAGCCTTTTGATCGACGATTTCCTGATCAATTCCACTTCAAGAACTCCTTAACCAGAAGTCTCGTAAACTCGAAAATACATGGATGTTGACCGGGCTAGTTGAACACCGTGAGAGAGTCACACATGTATAAGAAAATTATGTAACTAACGTATAGTTTATGCAACATTTTGGGCTTTTTAATACTTTCGGCATACGTAACCTTTGTCTTTAGATCATTTGCATGTAGAAAACTATGTCACTGATTTAAGCATCATAATAATGTTTCTTTTCATGTAACTTTTTTTATCACCAAACTTTATAAGTGATAAGTAGTCGTCCACTAAGATCCCACTAAGCCACTATTATGATTTTAAAGATTCACTTTGAGTAGTTATATTATTTCTCTAACTTTTTTAGTAATTATATATATACTCATTTTACGACATGCAAACAAATAAGCCCAAACCGGCCCAACATAATCAGCCCAGTGTCCTTAACCCAGCCCAAGTACATCTAGCCCAAAAAAAAATAACCACACGTCCCAAATACAAAGTTAACCGCATGGCCTAAATAAATTTATACATCAAACTGTTATGGATTAGTTTTGGTAACAATTTATCAACAATAAATTTCTGTGCACAGATTAAATTCATCCGTGTACATATCACTCCCCAATACAAAAACCAAAAAGTGAAATTTGGGATCATAGTCGTCAACTCATCATCGTTTTCGGCAACCATCAACATATCCGATTCATGCATCAAATATATTTCATTACAAACATTTAGCAGACCCAACAAACCTTTAAATATAAGACCAACACATAAGCTCATATAAAAAAAAAACAAAATATTAAACATGAGACCGAAAAAATAAACCCGCACAAAATAAAATTAAAAAAAAAGAACGTCATGCAGCAACGCGCGGACGTCGTTTAAAGCACACGTGATCCCATAAAATTATGTTAAAAAAAAACCCCGTATAGCAAAAAAAAACCTTTAAACACGAGACCCAACACATAAGCGCATATAAAAAAAATTATTAAACATGAGACCGAAAAAATTAACCCGCACAAAATACCAATAAAAAAAATTTAACGTCTCGCAACAACGCGGGAAGAATTAACGCCCGCAGCAACGCGCGGGTAATCATGCTTGTTAAGATAGTTGCTTAAACACTTAACTAACAATAGTTTCTCAAAATATATTCCCTTCCCTTAGAACTTATTTTGGTTATGCCACAAAATCAAACAAAATTGATTTTCTCTTTATCGAGTTTTGTAACATCTATCATCCTTGATGAAGGTAATCGAAAACATTATAGTATTATTTATGATTTATGTGGGCAATAAGATCTAAAATATCATATGAGCGTAAAGTCTTTATACGATACGATAGTATAATTTTGGGAACCAAAGCATATTTAAAAGAAACAAATGATTGACCTCTATTTAATGAGTATCTCACTATCATGTCGAAACCTTATAAATTCTTTAATGAAAGTTGTGGTGCATAGAACACCACGAAAACCTCTAGATCCTGATTACAACGTTTGAGTATGATTTATAAATCCTTACTAGAAATACAATGTATTCATAATAACATCCAGATATTAACTAGGTTATAGATAGCGTGAGGTGTGACGTAGCGGCATGGCTAAGTCTCACGTCTTAGGAGCCATGACGAGTTATGACGTTTTTAAGGCATGATTTAAAGCTGCACAAAATATGAAAATATTTATAAATTTATATATTTATATCATATTTCAAATATATTGAGTTTACAAAAAGTGTCATACATAAGAAATAAAGTCAAGAAACTATCTTTGTATGTAATCATTTTCAATTCTATTAAAAGAAAACGATTTTTATTGAAATTGAATTAAAAAAAATCTCACGCATCATGTTTTATCGCGCTTTATCACGTTTTTTCACTTCTCATCTCACGTCACGCCTGAAGCCTACGCCTTGATCTATTGCGTAGCGTGTAAGTCACGCATCGCGCTTTTGCGAAGCCTTAGCGGCGTCATGACGTGCCTTTTAAAACCCTGATATTAACAAACAAAACGACAATTTAGTTTAGGTAGAACTGTAGAAGCCCTTCTTATGTAATAATAGCTAAGTGCAAACAATGAAAAAGGTTCTAAAAATTCTCTATTGCCAACGCCAGCAGGGAGCAACACCAAGTCGAGCCACTAGTATGATAACTAATTTGATCAAAATTCAGATTTTACGTACTGTATTTGAAATGATAAACTATGAATCGAACTAGAATCGAAACCACTAAGCCATAAATGAAAATGTTATGCAAACAACTCGACCGCAAAAGAAGGATACATAGACTCCTCTTCCGAGGCCCGAGAGTCTATCCCGGTCCAACTCAACCGGAAGAAATTCAAAAGCGAATCACGACTTATGCCCCTAGCCATAATCTTAACCAATGACTTAATCCTTTATACCTATAATGGGTGTGTTTGGCGCAGAGCGTTTAGAAGCATTTCAGAACGGTGAGCTGTGAGCGTTGAGTGTTGCGATTTTTAATGCTCATTTAACAAGCAATAAGTAACTTTATCTTCTTTTTTTCTTCGCAATGCTCATTTTCCGACACATAATGAAGTAACATTAGGAGCGTTGAGCATTTATGAGTTGTTTTACACATTATGATTACATCTACAACTACGTTACTAAACGTTTGTTATAGAAAACTCACAACTACAACTTACCTACTGCTTACTGCTACTGCTCACTACTACGACTACTTTTACCAAACACATCCAACGTCTCATTATACATACCAAAAACTTAGCAAGGACAAAAGAAAAAGGTTACTCGTCAATTTATTAGATTTATTTCCCCATTACTTCTAGTTATAAAAGTAAACAATAATAATAAACTTAAAAAGATAAGTACATTTAGGTAGCAACTAAAGTAATTAATCCCAAAAATACGTGTCAACATTATTACGTCACCCACATCTTCACACCTCCATATAAAAACACCTCCATAACCAAAAAATCAAATCGTTTACTTTCATAACTCATTTATCTCCGGCGAATATTCCGGCGATCAGTCAACTCACCGGAATCCCAAACATGAATCCTGAATAGTAAGTCAAACCCCAGATTGTTAATTTTTTGAATCTCAATTTTGGTGTTTTTTGAGTGAATTGTGATGTGATTGTGTTAGATCTGTGTTTGTTTGAGTTTTTATGATGGTTTTAATTGTTGATTTAGGGTTTAGATTATGTGTTTGCTTTTAGGTCAAATCAAGTCAATTTTGGTCAAACATATGATCTGTTGAATTGTAGGGTTGAATTTGGAGATTTTAGTTTTTTTTTGAATTATATGATATGTTGAGTTATTGAATATGTTTTGTGTGTTTTAAGGATGTTTAAATAAATTTATTGTGGATTAGACCTAGGTTGACTTGATTATATTTGAAGTTGAATGGCTAGTCGCATACTGCTTGATTATAATATATGTGTGTCTTTGGTTCCAACTATTAATCCCGGGACCGTTTCCAGCCCTTCTCTGGCCATCCTCAAATGTACGCACCTAGCGAGGTTTGAACCCTTGACCTCTTGTTTGAAAGCCAAGGACCTTCACTAGGCCATTTGGTGGTGGTTGAAATTTGGGAGAAGAGGAAGGCTATTGTGTGCCTGTGTCAATTATACTAGGGAATTCATAGTCACATGGAACGGGGCGGGATGTAGATTCATTCGAGATTGCTTCGGTACGATGCACCTAATAGTTAATATATTCATAAGGATTATAAAAAAATTCCTAACATCCAAAATTAAAAAAAATAGTTTAATACTTATGAAAATTTCATAAGTCATAACCATATTAGTTAGTTACATATTAGAGTTTCTGTATTAAAGTTAAAAAAAAGTAACAATTTCACCATTGGAGATGTCTCAGATTCGGATAGTTAATTTTCCCGTTCCCGACTGAATCGCACCCAAATTGGGAAAGCACAAACTGGATCGCAATTCGTGGGCTTTCTAGCGAATTATGTTACTCTGCGATAATGTGTGTGGCAGCCACCCAGTATTTAACTTTTTTCATTATGGACATCTAAGTATCTAAGCTAATTTATGGGTCACCTAAGTATGTATCTCATTTCATTTTAACCAATTCTAGCCAGAACCCATTGGCTCTTAAATTGTTTGAATCTATAAGAATTACAACCTATAAAATGCTGTAAACTCATCGAATATATCTATGTATTTTCGAAAATTTATGGCATTTTGGTCAACTGACATGTTTTCTGGCCGGGTTTGGTACAATGACGCTTGATACATGACATTGGGGTGATCTGTAAAGTAGTTTTCATGATTGGGCTGCCTTAATGAAAAAAGCTGATTATTTGGGTGGAATCTACATACATTAGCTCATTATTTAGCTCTAACATGAATAATATGGAGTAATATCTATGCTGTTTATAAATTTTGTATTCATTGTAGTAGTCTTTGGTTTGTTAAAATTGATGGCTTGCTTTTTCATGTAGCGACTATCTGTTCAAGCTATTACTCATAGGAGATTCGGGAGTTGGAAAGTCATGCCTTCTATTGCGTTTTGCTGTAAGTTCTTCACCCTTTTTTTATGTCGAGTCAGATTCAGGCGTCTTGTATCTGTATATGTATACTCTGATAAAAGAGTAATAATTCACCTAAATGAGCAAAGTGAATGACCCCAACGGTTTTCCTGGTATCCAAAGAAAATGAAAAGTCTCACTATACATAGATCAACGTATCTGGCAATATTTATATAATGCCATCTAACGGCACTTACTCTTTCTGATTAAACACTATTTGAGTCCAAACATGAGTGGCATTCTTGCTGACAAATAGTTGCAAGAAGGTAGACAGTTTAGTAGTTCACATTAAAAGTACATCAGGTCTCTGTATTTGTTTCATAGATCGAGTCAACTATTATATGCTTATCATACCGTTGGTGCATCTGTTTAATACTCTCTGGCCTGTTTAATACTCTTTGGCAATTGGGCACCCATCTTTTTTACTTTTGTACTGCAGGATGATTCATACTTGGAAAGTTACATTAGCACCATCGGCGTGGACTTCGTAAGTACATCTTGATTGGCTTTTAGTTTTCATGAGTACTGTATAGATTTTGACTCATTGTGATCTCTTTTGTAGAAAATCCGCACCGTGGAACAGGATGGGAAAACAATTAAGCTTCAAATTGTAAACTTCCGAGTCTCTTGCCTTACTGGAATTTATTAATCTTCTATGTGTCAACACTGTATAAAATTTTCTTCTAGTGCCTCTGGCAATTGCGTTATTTATGAGAATTTTCATAATCTTCGCGTATTATTTAGACCTTGGTGTGGTTAGCATGCTGATTTATGTTTTATATGCTCACATTCTTATTTCGACATTCTTGTGCTTACAGTGGGATACTGCTGGGCAAGAACGTTTCAGGACAATCACCAGCAGCTACTACCGTGGAGCTCATGGCATTATTGTAAATATTTCTTCATCTCATGCTCTTTTGATGATTTTCGCTAAGGACATAAGGATAGAAGCCATAAGACTTTTTTGATGCAGGTTGTTTATGATGTGACAGATCAAGAGAGTTTCAACAATGTTAAGCAATGGTTGAGTGAAATTGATCGTTATGCTAGTGAGAATGTAAACAAGCTTCTTGTCGGAAACAAGTGTGATCTGACAGCTCAGAAAGTTGTGTCCTATGAAACAGGAAAGGTAACAATTGAAAGACGTTAAACTTATATTTTTTTGGAGAACGCATCTTGTAATTTACATGGAGCAGTTACAAATGAATGTTTTCAAGGACTTGGTATTTAATGTTTTGTTTTGGTGTCCAGGCTTTTGCTGACGAGATTGGGATTCCGTTTCTAGAAACAAGTGCCAAAAGTTCCACCAATGTGGAAGAGGCTTTTATGGCTATGACTGCCGAAATTAAGAACAGGTTTCACTCTTAACTTTCTTTTTTTGCTTAAACCTTATACTCGACTCAATTAAGAAACTATGACATGATTTTTGGGTTATTTTAGGATGGCAAGCCAGCCGGCAATGAACAATGCTAGACCTCCAACTGTTCAAATCCGAGGACAACCAGTGAACCAGAGTTCAGGTTGCTGCTCTTCTTGAAGAGGGTTGTCATTTCGGTGATCAATGTCACCGTGATATGCATGTATGTTTACATACATGTAAAGGTTCGGTGATTTGTTGATGTGAAGAAAGAAGCTGTTGATGATCACCAATTGTGTCTTATCTGGTTTCCTTTGTTGAAAACTTCCATTCTTTTCGGTGTAAACTGAATTCAGGGGACTTCTTGTACAAAGTAGGATAAGATTGTTGAATGGCTATGTTATACTGTTTTGCAATTTGCATCCTGTTGCAAGTTGTTATTTGGTAAAGGTTTAAGCTACTTTTTACATTATATCTTAACAACATTGTGTGTACAAGTTTAAATCTGATTTCTGTTTGGCTGTTGCTACATTTAATTGAACATAATTACTACTTTTGGACGCTCGCAACATTGGGGTTTCAGTGTTTTCCTTCCAGGGATCTGGTTGGCGCTTTATCACGAAGAATCGTTGGGTTACTAACATGAACCATAATTGTGGTTTTCATTCTTAAGCCAGGGACAATTTTAGAAAGTGTATAACATGTTAAGTGATCTTTTTGCATAGGATTGGCAAGGCGTCTTTAATTGGAGATGTTTATGACTTTATGTAGCTTGTAGTCATGGTTTAAGGCCGTAGAAAACTAAGTAATCTTTTAATATTCAAGTAAGAACTAGGGAGAGAAAGTGTGGAGAGAGAAAGTGTGGAAGGAAAGATGTATTTTCTAGTGAGAGAAAGTAAAGAACATGAAATGCAAGGTGAAAAATGAGAATACAACCAATCAACACCCTCTCCAAGGCATAGAGAGGGTATTTATACTCTAAATGTGGACGACCATGGGCCTTTGGGCCATATTAGCTTATAAGCAAAACATTGACTAACTACGGGCTTTGACTAGTTAATATTGGAAGTGACCGAAACTTTTCTTGTTCCTAACAATCTCCTCCTAAAGGAGGTCACTCAAATTTACAAAAAAGTTTAAACTTAGCATACTATGCTTTAACTTTAGTCTTGAGCTCGTAGTCTTTAACTTCAATCTTAAACTTGTGAATTGTTGTAGTGATATTTGACTTTAGGCTCGAGCTTGTTCCTTTATCTTGACTTGTTTGTGAAAAATGTGATCTTGAGCAACTTGAGATCATCAACCAAGCATAATCTCGTTTCGCCATCTTGTAAACTTTGCCATCTTGTGAGCTTGTGGTTTTTTGACCGACATGCTCATACCATTCTTGATTTGATAACTTGAAAGCTGTAATTATGCATATTTCTCGAAGTTCTTTAACTTTAACACTTCGTCGCTTTGAGAAGAACGTACGGTATCAGAGTAGCGGAAGTCTTGAAACATGTACTTGAGCTTTCATGATGTCTTTATATTTGTCGGTCGGGTATGAGCATGTGGCTATGAATTTGTGAGTCAGCTGGGATCATGTACCTCCATGTCCATCTTTATATATTCCTGAAATAAAACAGTTAGCAATAAAGTGGGGGGACGAACATAGCTTTGTCATTCGTCCGTGTTTGGTTGGAGCAACCTTTGAATCCGTGAGGATCGACCTGTGATCAGGTAGATTCAATTTAAGAAGAATCTCCTTGACAGGATTTCCAGCTGAAGTATCGAATCTTTCTAACACATATGTATTAGATTCATCAAACTCAGCATGTTCTCATTATCGGAACGTCTCAAAGCAGACAACACGATAAGAGTGAACCAATGAGTTACTGTCTCACCGATTGAATAGAAAATTTGATTTGAAAATCAATCGACGTGTCACTTGCTAAAGTGGTTTTGCGACACATCGAGAGTTTTAAGCAATTCAAAATTCATTAATCGTCGATCCATAACCTGGAACAAGTTTGATATATATATAATCGCATAATTGTTGCTTTCCAGTTGTCTATGTTTGATTCATAAGAATACACAAGTCACCTACCATGAGCTTGTTGATGTTGGCTCAAGAGGATTTATCTGCATTGTGAATACTTAAGTATTCACTCGGATGTTCTGGCAAAATCACAAGGATAATGCGTAGGACTCAAAATTATTACTAGTTTTCACAATGTGTGAGAAACTAGTTTATAATGAATAAGTGTCCCAATGAGATTAATAGATGATCTCACCAGTTCCTTCATGTGCACTAGAACCACTGGGTTGAGAGCTGAGAAGTTTTGTTTTGCTTCTTTCAATGGCCAGTTTCATCGTTAGCCATCCGACAATGCAATTTCAGATAGAGTCTCCAGTCCTTTAGCAGGTTGCTTCATCTTACCTGATCTAGTCACTTTAGCAGTAGCTTTGAGTCTTTTACCGAGGAAGCTTCAGGGGCTGTGCGTTTAGTTTTATTTTTTTTTTTTTTTTTTTTTTTTTTATTTTTAAGTCTTTTCTTGGTAGATCGACATACATATTTTGGTTTAGGAATCGCCTTTCTAGTAGCAAAAGCATAGTAAGTCTTGTATGCTTCAGATTCTTTCATTGTTTGAGTGGTTAAATTGTCAAGAAGAATGGCACCGTACTTTTGAAAAACTTCATGCTGAGGGATGAATCTCATTGTAGTAAGAATAGGATCATCATTAGCCATATGCCAGTCGACTTTGTTTCTTCTTGGAATTGATTGATCTTGTGACATGAAGTGATTGATGATGACTTTGGTGAATCTTGGGTAGAACATGTATTTGTTCTTCCTTGACTCTTTGTTTTCGATTTGAAAAACTAGGTCCTCCCATAGAAGGTAGACATAGTCAACTTTCTTCTGGTGATACAAACCCCAAAGGATTTGAGCCCTAGAGAGACGAAGTGTATCGATTCCAGTGACTTTACCACTGAGACATTTGTTGATGATAGTTCCGAATGTTCTCCAAGGTTGAGGTAGAATATCAACTTTGACATCAGAGAATAATTTGATGTTTCTGGAGTAGCCAAGTTCTCTCATGAAAGTAAGTATTTCCTCTTCAAATGGAGGATCTACAAACTTTTATCCAGGAAGTTTTGGACACATCTGAAGCATATTTCTGAAAGTATCCAGATCAAAAGAATAACTCTTTATATTCAGCTTGAATCTGATGGAATGCTTGTGGTAAGATGCAGTAGCCCAGAATTCATGCATGTAGACAGCAGGGATACTAGCAGTGATCAAGAAAGCTAGATAAAAAGGAGTGAGAGAAAGAACATCCAAAGCAACTTGAAGGTGGTGTTTCTTAGGCTTGATGTGGATGCTCTTATCTGTAGTGCAATTCTAATTTGTAGAGTTGTTCCGTGGAACGAGTCGCATCTTCAGGGCTGTTGTTGTTCTTTTGTGATACTCCGATTCTGTAAGAAAAGAGTGATACAGTTATTAAACAAGTTCTACATAGGTACACTATATATAGTGGACCCTTTTTAGGAATTTGGCACTTAAAGCCATGTAACACATTTAGATAGCTAATCATGGAAAGAGTGAACTTAAATTGGCTTAGTTAAGTTAATCCAATTTTAACTTGATTAGATTCCAAAGATAATCATTTTTAAATTTGCTACCTAACACAAGTTTTAAGTCGCCTTTTGTTTAGAATCTAAGTTTGTGTGATAATTAGCCTTTTTGTAACCATTAATCATGTTTGAATCTGGTTGCTTAAGTGAAAACTGTGAATTAGGTCACCATTGAGGACTGCGAATTCGGACATAGTTGTACATTGCGAATTCGGATACTAAAAGATACTGCGAATTCGGACCCTAAACCTAACTGCGAATTCGGACCCTAAATCAAACTGCTAATTCGGACCCTTAACCAAACTGCGAATTCGGATTTTAAAGGTACTGCGAATTCGGGTTCTTAACCAAACTGCGAATTTGGATTCTAAAGGTACTGCAAATTCGGGTTCTTAACCAAACTGCGAATTCGGATTCTAAAGGTACTGCGAATTTGGGCCCTAATGCAAACTGCAAATTCGGATACTGAAAGCAGACTGCAAATTCGAGTATAACTAACACTGTTGACTTAAATTCATACACTAAAGGCCATACCTGCGAATTCAGGTTGGACATTGGAACTACAAATTCTGTTAGTCTACAGGCAGACGAATTGGTTATGTCTAAAAAATTTTGAAGTTAATTAAGTTTTCAATCGTTTTCCACCTCAAAATTCAAATTTTAGCACATAGATTTTACAAAAAAACATTATATCAACGTACAAGCACAGATTCATCAACCTTTTTCCAAACGAGCATTCAAATCCAAAAGTCCATTAATACCCAATAACCGAACACCTCATATATGTGATTCAAAGCATACACACATTCATTAACACCTTAAACATTTATCCATTGCAAACCCACAATCTTTTTGTTTTTGTTATTTTTTTTTTTTTTTAAAGGAAAATCCAAAAATGCATTATCAACACACAAAATTAAACAAACTCAAAGGCAGATGGTTTACATTATTCAAAATTGCTATGCACGAATCCATTATACACCTTATATGAAACCGATGACTCCTTACCAGACTCAAAACCCCTCTATCAATTTTATTTTCATTAAGTTTTAATTTTAAGAACCCTAATTTTGAATATTAGGGTTTTCAAAACCAAGACTTTGTAAAAACCAAATTGCTTCAAGACGAGTGATCATTAGGGTGTAAGGATCATTGTTTGTTTTATACCTTAAGCTCGAGATAGAGTAGAAACGGTGTTGGAAGATATGACGATCGAGTAGGGTTTGAGAAGAAAGAAAAAATTTAAAAGTAGTGAATTCTATCACGTGTACTCATTATTTTTCTTGTATATCTATTCCTTCCCCCTTGTTGGTTTCGATACCTCGGAACCAGCAAAACCTAGTACGCACATATACTTGAGATCGTGTTCGAAGAATTGATAAGATTAAATCTATTCCGTGAGAATCAACTAAGTCTTAAATTGCAAATAAGTCCCTAAAGTTTGAAATAAATGACATCTAAAGCTCTTATAGTTAATATAAATTAACTCCTCTTAAAAATGTTATCCGTCATTATCCAAAACATTATTCGTTTATTCCGTGACTTAATTTGAAAGACCGTTTTAAAAGATTATTTGATGAAAATTTCTTCCCCTAAAATAATTACCCGTTTTCTATTTAAAGAGTTGTTGTCATTGTTTGAGTGGTCGAATTGTCTTTGAAAATCTTTTTGTTATTACTGACAACACTGATTCATTGTGAAGACAACCTTTTACCAATAAAAATAAGATTTCTCTTATTTTGACAAATAAATGCACTGACACGTACACCTATTGTATATAGGAAGCACGGGTTGTATTGCAAAGTAAACACAAGCCTTTGCATGGTCATAAAGTAGACCATGTCCGAGAATAAATTCCCGTTGAGAGGTCAAGTTTTCTTTTGAAATACTTTCCTTTAAGATGATGACCGGGTTGCTATCTGAAATAATAGCAAGCCATTTGGCATGTTTTGAAAACATTTGAAACTTCTGCTCGAACTTCATTTACAGCCTCGTATCATTATTGAATGACATTTCTAAGACCGTAAATGTTATCGATTTTCAGAAGACATGCCATTATTATTTCTTTTTATATTTTCACATTTTTTAATTTTTTCTTTGATTTTATGAATTTTATATTTTTGTATTTTGTTTTTATAAAAAATTTCTGAAAAATGAAAAAATCTTTTTGGTTTTTATGGTTTTTAATATATACATATTATACAGGATATCAGAATAGGTACCACCACTATTCTTCAGCTTCATCTGCCAACTGTTTCAGAGTCTCCGGCGTAAAACTTTGCATTCCCAGCTTGTTGATAAGAAATTCAATTCTTTCTTTTGCAAGGGCTTTAGTGAAGATATCCGCCAGCTAATACTCCATATTGACAAAATAAAGTTCGATCACCCCATTCTCAACATGCTCCTTGATAAAGTGAAATCTGATGTCTGTATGCTTCGACCTAGAATGTTGAACGTTGTTGCAACATAAGGCAATAACGCTTTTGTTATCAAAGTACATTGGAATTTTATTGAATCCAAGTCCATAGCCGGTAAGCTGTGATCTCATCCAAAGGATTTGAGTACAACAGCCTGACATAGCAATATATTCAGCTTCCGTACTGGATATCGCAGCGCTTTTCTGCCTTTTTGATGACCAGCTAACAAGTCTATCTCCCAAGAACTGCATACTACCAGATGTGCTACGGCGTGTATCTTGACAACCAGCATGATCCGAATCTACAAATGCTGTTAGAGCAATCAAAGAATCCTTCGAATGCCATAGTCCCCGATTGACGATTCCTCTTAGATACCGAAAGATCCTTTTGACCGCATGTAAGTGCTTTTCGGTAGGCCGTGCCTGATACCGGGCACACATGCATATAGCAAATTATTTGAGGACGGGAGCACATTTATATTGAAAAGATCTTATCCGGGTTAAACCGTATTGATCTCATTTTATTCACTTTTCTCCCCCTCAAAAATTGGAAAAAAAAATATGTCCGTTGCCATCTTTTGGGAACAAGTGAATTAAAATACAAGCTAATTTAACTTGATCCACTTGTTGACTTAACGAGCATGAGGAACTTATAGAAGTGGTTGTTAAGACTACTCTAAATAAGAAGATTTCTCTTCTTTTAAAGATAAAGCGAACTGAAGCGTACACCTTTATTTTCATTGAGGAGCGAGGCCTGAAGTGTTTTCAGCAGACGCCGTCATTTGTGTGCATCAGATTAGAATCCCTTAAACCCCTGCACTGACATTAAGAGTTTGATCGCATTCATATAGGTTAATGATATTTTCATTTGAACCATTTGGGGGTTCACTGTCAACCTTAGTTGTGCTATCGATGAACATCTTTCCAGTAGGTATCCACCTAAGACCAGCATTCTTGAAAATTCTACCTGTTGGTTTCCACCTAAGACAAGATCTAGGAGTGTTTGGTTTCTCATGCACAGCGGAAGACTTATTGGGAGAAACCCGATATCCTTTAGAGATCCATCTTTTAGGTTTGTTTACATTATGTGGATCCCTTTATGACCCTTAGATCGTTATTAAGACTCGTCTAGGATATAGTAACAATGATTAATAAACTTGCACAGCGGAATAATAAAACAGAAATCAAAATATTAATTTCAAGGTTTTCTTTAATATCATTAAAGTCCACCAAGATCAAATGATCCTTGAGGCTAAACTAACTAATACATAGATGTCTATAACACATCTACTAACTATCTAACTATGCTAACTAACTAAACGTGTACACACACACATTTTGTTTTAGTCGACTCTCATTGAGAACACACACTTTTCTGGATACTAAAACAATATGCCTAGACCTCCTTTTATAGCATAAGGAGCAAGGTCTTTACCCTGGAAACTATTTAAAAGATATTAATGAGTTTGACCAAATCTTTATCTCTTCATCTTTATCTCTTTTTGACCAAATCTTTATTTTCTTCTACATCTTGTAGAATCCCACAATGACGACTTTGGTCCTTTTGTTTCCATCTTGTTTCATTCGTGTTTTGTCTTATCAACTCAAATATAATTCCCAACAATCTTCTCCTAGTTGATAATGACAAAACCAAATAAGCACGAACTTCCCCTGAAGTTAATATACGAATGAAAACTTCCCCTTAAGCTACCAAGGATCTACAAGTTGCAAATCATCAAATCTTCTTCCCTTTTTTGTCATTACAAATCGGAGGACTAAGTATGCGCAACTTTGTTCTTCACAACCATGAACCAATATTACACTTCTAATTCAAGCCTTCTATCTCCTCAAATTACCCATCATTAAGCACAATAAGAAAAATGAACTTAAGTAGTAGACACTCACACTAGCAGTAGTAATAATGACTAGTACTAGCAAAAAACCTTCACCTCGATGTTAGCATGTAAATGTTAGACATTTTAACATTAAGCTTCCCTTGAAACCCATATGTTAACCATTTCTTGAATCTTCAATTCTGTAAGCTTTATGTAATAATTACTGATGAAGAAAATTAAGTATAACGAACATGATGCTGAAGTAGAACAACCTAAACTTGTGTCATTTATCTATTTAACCAACGGCTGACAGTCGAACTCATCACCAAGACCAAAATATAAGTAGATACACAATCCTCTTGACAAAAATCCTCAATTTAAGAGACAAATATCTAAAGTGATAACAAATATATAGCATGACGCACCATAAGAAAAATCACACACCTTTGCTAGATTCGTCAAGTCTTCGTCACAACATTATAAGCAAAGGTATGATAAAACACAAACCCAAATAATTCACTTCAACTTCAAATAGGTCATAAACAACCTTCTTCATAACCAATTCGAACAAATAATCCAAAATACGAGCCTTTGAAACTTTTAGGAACATTTAAACCAAAAACCTTCTAGAACAGAAACTTCGACACATCTTTTCTTCATAAAGTCCGACACCAACAAAAACCAGACAATCCTATATATCGATAGACCACAAGGCTTTGATACCAATTATGGATCCCTTTATGACCCTTAGATCGTTATTAAGACTCATCTAGGATATAGTAACAATGATTAATAAACTTGCACAGCGGAATAATAAAACAGAAATCAAAGTTACTTCAAGGTTTTCTTTATTCATTATATCCCCAAGATCAAATGATCCTTGAGGCTAAACTAACTAATACATAGATGTCTATAACACATCTACTAACTAATCTAACTACTAACAAACTAAAGTTACACATACATTTTTGTTTTAGTCTACTCACATTGAGAACAAGAACACTTTTCTGGATACTAAAACTAATAAGCCATAAGACCTCCTTTTTAATAGCATAAGGAGCTCAAGGCTATTACATTGAAACTATTTAAAATATATTAATTAGTTTGACCAAATCTTTATCACTTCAACTTTATCTCTTTTTGACCAATTCTTTATTTTCATCTAGCATCTAGTGAGAATCCCACAATACCGACTTTGGTTCCTTTAGTTTCCATCTTGTTTCTTCTAGTTTTGTCTTATCAACTCAAATATAATTCCCCATCACATTATGTATCCTTTTTGCGGGTTTGAATGTTGATTCTTCTAGACTTAGGGGATTGAACTTGCACTAAATTTACCTTTATAGGAAATTAGTTATACAATCATCAAGAATTAGCATTAAAGATACTTACAGATTTGACAAGAACGATTATGGGACAAACAAGAGTTTTGGAGTCAGAAAAGGAACTAGAATTCCTATAGTATTCAACTAGTGTCAACACTATTAAGACGTTACAACACCACTACTTTTAGAACAGTGCGAAACTCCTAGATGTTATATTGTTTCTCCTAGGTTATTGTTGATTGCCAATTATAGTATTGAATTGTAGACTAGTAGTATGCATCAACACTGGAGTTTTGAAATTCCTGATTCTTTCTTGTGACTTTTTCCTCGCATTACTCTAGATAGTGAATATGATCCGTATCATTTAAACCAATACGATTCTTCTTGACTATTCCTAGATGAGCCAGGAGCAATCACGTGATGAGGTTTTGCAAGCACATATTCTCTAACCTATGCAATAAAATTAAGAGTTTACTTGTTTTGTGACAAAACGATATTCACATCAACGTATGGATCAAACTGGGTTTTGAGAAATAGGGTTCGATTAAGATTTATAACGCATTCGAAGTTTGTCTAACAACTGATTGGTTTCTGGGTGGTTGTAAAACTAGTTTCCCCAAGATTGATGGTTTTGCAAACTTAGTATCCACGCTATTTTCTTTTAACTTTCTTAATTCGTTTTTCAATGCTGCAATTGTAAACACTTTTTCCTGAAGTTGAGCTTTGCATTCATCATTTTTGGCAATCAAAGAAGTTTGTTTTCTACATATGCCCTTAAGTTCTTGTTACTTTGATAGAATCATACAATTCTTTTGTAAAAAAAAATAAAATAAAAAAATGGCATTTTCAAAGTCCCACATACTCCTTAAGTAATTTAGCCACTTTATGTTCCAATTCAATGTTAATTGTTACAATTACATCAATGTCATGTTTAACCTTGGCTTCCTTACTTTTCTCATACACATTTCTAATTTGTTTCTTCAAGTTGTTGATCATTGAGTTTTTGGCTTGTAGCTGAGCTTTCAATTCGTTTATCTTAAAAAATTCACGAAATTCAGGAGAATCCAGATTTCTTAACATGGTTATGTTACATTTTAAAACTTTCTATCCTTTTTTGTATTGAAATTTCAAGTTAAATTGCAATGTTTTTTCAAGTTGTAAAAATCAGTTTGATAAGTTTCAATATAAACCGTTTCTAATTCCAAACCCATATCTTTTCATTTTAAAAAGCTCAGCATTAAGCAAAGAATTTTTTACTGGATATTGTTCAGCATCTCCTGATCAAAATCAATCTCAAACCTGCCCCCTATGAACGAATATATAGTTGAAAAATCATAGAGTATTGCAATCAATCTTTCCAACAGATATATGACATAAATGTGTATTCAATATGATCACAAACTGTAGTTCATTATCAGGGACATATATGTGTTGAGGTCATTCAATTGCACCTCAGTAAATGGCACTTGGTCATCTATAACAGTGTTGATATAGCAACCAACAGCATGTGTGATATAATTCCCTGAACTACTTCTTGTAATATGCTTATCTGACTTCGTCCCACTGCATTCTGTAACAACTAAACAAGCATCCAATGCTTTAACATCCATGCTTAAATTAGCCTCCAATGTTTTACACGATCAGTGACCAAAACTCCTCATGCTTTTAAAATTGAGTTACAATCACCTAAGATTTCCTGTAGTGCCATTTGGATTCAGACTCTAATCCAACTACTTTTGAACAAAACTCAAACTGCATCCACTACATGAACCGATTGATCCAGAACAATCTTGTGACTGAAGAATTAATTTACCCTCTATGAAGACCGCATTCAAGTTTATCCATGTATCTCGCGTAAATCAACGTCTGTAAGTAATGAAAGGTTCGGCAGAGCAGTGATTCTTTAAAATCCATGTTCCAAAAACATGATTTTAGATGATCGGTGAATTTACCCTTTGGAGGCAAAAAAAATTCCCTTTATTGAGTTTCGAAGTGCTTCAAGACAAGTCCTTCTGCATTAACCTCAAAAAATTACTCTCTTTTAAGTAGTTGCCTAAACTAATCCCAGATTATGGAACCATCTTCATTCTGAAAGTTCTGATGCTCTTCAACCGAAGAATGATCGAAATGCAGGTTAAAATGCATCACAAAAACCAGCAGGAACGAACTTTTTATATAAGATCATGAAGATATTATCTCTAGCTTTTTAAAACCATGACATCGCAATTGGAGTGCCTTATTTTTATAAACGATGCGTTATTGCAAGCTCTCTCATCTTTATGAATTTGAATTTGAACAATTCATTGAAAATCGATGTGTGAAAAGTAATTAAGATCTTAATAGATTAAGTAAATTTTTTTTTTTTGATTTTGTGGTTATAGAAAGAAATTATACTTTCAAGCCACCAGGGATTTTACAATTCATGAAATTTAGAAACCGAGAACAAGAATAAAACTATTATGGGATTTTTTAACAAAATCAAAAAGAAACCGTGAAATAATAATTGTTATGGATCGTTTTTGGTGAAATCGTTGTTGTAAACGAAGAACTTGATCTTTTGTTAATGATTTATGAGCTCAAAGGATGAACGGTTACTCCACTTTCAAATTAAAATGATTAACGGAATGATTAAACACAAAACACAGGACTAACGGTGTAATTGAAATCCAAGTTATATGCTTAACGGTTGTTAATTGTGGTTGTACGGACTAATGGTGTAAAGCAGATTGAACTTTGAGGGTTAATAAACAAGAAAGGACAAAGGAATGAAATAGAGTTTGAAATGGTTTTACCAGGGGACTATAGTTGTAAATTTTTGAGATAAATGGTCAATAAAACATTTTCCCTCTCTAACAGTAACTAATGTCATCTCCTTTTTATAATATTGAAAAAAATTAGCAACCAATTGAGGTTTATGTCGTGCGATCAAGGACGAACGTTTATTGTCGACACAAAGTAAATACAAACTAGTAAGATCAACGAAAGGATCGCGAACGAGTAAGTGATATAGTTAGAAAGACGTCGCGAACAACTCGAAAGTCGAAACCCAAAAAAACCCGATAAGCCTACTCGAAACACAATTCGTTTTAAGTTTAAAGTTCCAGATATATGGCTTGTTCTTATATGCGTTAACTCTAGAATGAGTGAACATTGGTAGAGTTTCATTTTATATGGTTTAACAACTCGCTAGAAGACTCGAGATCAACTCGCTAACAAGTTTCAAACTGGACAGAGTTTTTTTTAGATTTGGCTAATATAATAAATCCTTCAATTGTTCCTATATCAAGCCACATCAACCATTATCGTCGCGTACAAAACAGAATGTATCCCCTACTCAACATCGGCTGTCCAAGTTAGTATATTGAATCATTATTTGTTATGTTGTCACCCCGGTACTGTACACAAACATTTGTTACCATTAGTACTTAACTTTTCTTGGTCTTGTTGCCAAACAAAACAAAAAAATACACTACGCCTAAAGTCCCTTTATTCCAATTTATATGGATCTAGATTCTTTGTTAGAATCAAACCTGTGTGGACCACACTAACTAGCAGCTCAATACCTAGAAAATCAAATAGAGCATGAAGAAGACAGTTAAATGACAATGAAATAAACCACAAGTGGAACTACAAATGACCAACTTAGCTTATAAGCTCAAGATAAGCCTCTACA
Source organism: Tanacetum coccineum (assembly GCA_026074375.1). Classification (NCBI taxonomy): domain Eukaryota; kingdom Viridiplantae; phylum Streptophyta; class Magnoliopsida; order Asterales; family Asteraceae; genus Tanacetum; species Tanacetum coccineum. The sequence goes on along the minus strand of BQNB010011795.1, from coordinate 11,901 downwards.
ACAAAAATAAAGCCCACGAACTTTGAGATATTCTATGGTTAAATTATCTAGTTGGGGGGGTTTATCTTTACCATTCCATATGCACTCTAGAATATTTTTCTCATTTAAACATCAGCACAAACTACAAGTATAGAATCACATAAATATAACCAGAAAGAATTCATAGTGAATATTTGTTTTGAAAACAAGTTGTTAGCGTTTGAACCTTTAATCGTAATGTTTTAAAGTTATGACCGCCAACATAATAAAAGCCAAAGGCAAATACCCACAACAGATTTTGAACAAGATAAAGAAAATGATGCAATTCGTCACCAAAATAACAAAAAGAAAGGCATAAAAATCAAACAGTATGCCATAAAAAAATGATTTTGATTTTTTATTTTAATAAGAAAGATGGGTTACACCTTGTTTGAAGAAAAGAAAAAATAAAACCAAGAAAATTAAGACCAGTGTATAATGCTCCCCTTAAAAAACTTATTTTAATCCTTGAATAAGGCTGCATCAATAGATTTAAAAAAAAAGCAACATTTGTGGTTTTGGTAAATAAAAAAGTAAAATGAAATCGCAACGAAAGAAAATTTGTTTAATCAAACAAAACTGTTGACACTTTTTTGATCTACAAATAGATTTCAAATCATGAAACGATTATAATCTTAGGACTAACTCACCATATCAGCCCATGAAACCCACGTAGGAATATTAGAGAAGAAATATTAGTCAGATTAATCACCATAAGCAAAGTAGAAAACAAAAATATAGCCGTATAAGAAGTAAGCCACACCACAAATCACTTAACGCGCAAACCCCATGGCTCTGATACCAATTGTAGGTTCCTATTTTTCACACAAATATGAACTAGAGAGATAAAGTTAGAGAGAGAGAGAGATGGATGGGAGAAACACTAAAGAGTGTGTGTAAAATGTTGCAACCAACACCCTCTCTCAAGTGTTGGAAGTAGGGCTTTATATAACAAAGGATAAACCAGCTTTTCCATGTCTTTCTATGCTATTTGGCCTGGTTAAGCTTACTAAATAATAATCAATAAAATTTTCTAAAAACTAATATAAAGTGGCTCGTGAGATCGATAATGATCGTCACTTCACTAAAAATTGAATTCCTAACAGTCATTAAGCCCAAAAACCTGCTTCTTCAAGGTAGATACTTGAAGCTCCAAACCAGTCAAGCTAGCAACATTCTCTTCATAGCCCTTCAGCCTGGAGTCCGCTGATAACACATACTCATGATAGGATTGAGTCAACCCACTATAGCGAGCGAAGAGTCTCACCACCATAGCGACCATCATCATACAATCAAGCACAACTCATCAATGCATTAATTGATCATATGCAGAAAACTCTCCAAACCCTGACCATCTCACCGTGTTTAGTAACTGATCCACCAAATTTTAACAAATATTCAGGATCCTTGAAGACTTCCTTAGTCAGAACCTCGAAAGTAGGCCGGTATGGAGCATCTCATTCCTTACGAGTAAACTCGCAATTCCCAGCAACACCACCTTCGGGATAGGTAGCATAATAAGGACCAGCAGAAAAAGGGAAGAAGTCCGCATGAATAGCATCTCCAGAGACATCCCTGAATGAAAGAGCAGGTCCGAGGAAAGTACTCATGAGGATCAGGCTACGTACCACCAGACTGTTGCAAGCACATCATCATCAACCAAATGCCCATGAAACCCCTGAGAAAACTTCAAAATTAAGCACAATAAGAAAAAGAAAGAAGAAAAGAAAGAAAACAAGTTAGAAATCAAAAACAATTACCTTGGGTGATAGAACCTTCAGCAGCAGGAGCAGCAAAGCTCCCACCCTTGTACCCTGAAGAAGGATCACACAGCAGGGCGTAACAGAAGAGGGGTACTAATGAAATCTTAAAACAACATCACATCAACCATCACATTCATCATCAGAGTCCACACCGACAAAAAACTGGGGCGAGTAGATACTACCTCGTACGAATGAGCAGCAGACCTATTACGCTATAGCAACATGAACAACGACTTGCACCGCCAAAAGAGATGAGATTTCTATCGCTTCTGGGCGAAGCAATCAGCCTTAGCAGAATCAGGTGGTGAACTAGGGGTACCAACGGCAAGATCCTCCGAGTAGGATCCGGAATAACATCATCGGCCGCTACAGGCAGCAAGGAGGCGAATAAAAGGGACTGCCATGGAAGGGACGATCCTAGAAACATCAATATGAGGCACCTCTAGTGAACCTCAAAACCATTCCACATCCGTAAGATTAAGAAACAAAGAATAAACATGAATACCCATAACAGCAAAACAAAGTGGAAAAACAATAATAACGGCGAGCAACAAAAGACAAAGATAGACAAAAAATATACAAAACCCACCCCCATACATTTCCAACAGGTCACCTCTAAGTCCATTATCACAAACTAGGCTCCTTCCAAACATGACCGCAACCCCTATAAAACATAATATACACCCTCAGGCATAACCCATCAGCTTATTATAAACATGTGCACTACAACCTGTGCACATCAGCCATACTAACAATCCCACAGCAGGTCGGTATCATCAATAGCTTACTATATAGCTGGCGACACAATTCTTCCAAACCATTAGACTCCGATTAAGCTCGAGGAATAATGTCTCCAAACCATAATAATCCGGAATAAGCCCGCCGATCCAATTAAAAAGAATCGCCTCTTTCTAACATGCTATTATGCAAGAATGCTTTGTTGGACAAATACAAACGACTAAAAGTGGTCGTTTCCTGCTGTTAGACATATTCGATTCATATTCGCTTATAGCACTAAGTCTTTTCTTCTGCTGCAATCAAGTAGTCATTCCTGCTGTTATGTTTCTCAGGTCCGTTAGATCTCATTCTGCTGACCAGTGATAGAATCTTGCTGATTGTATTGATAGAACGCAAATTAATGTACTAAAGGAATTATAGTTATATTTCTAGTATTATCTCAAAATATAGGAATAGATACAATTAGGAAAGGTGATTGATATTGATGTTATATCTCTTAACTAGATTTTTAGGTTTTCTTGTTGACTCAAATTTAGGGTTTTCTTCACAATAAATAAACCGTTAGCAATAGGATGCACACCGGATTGTAAAAGCACAAAATAAATTTTATTATCAAGAAAAGATCCATGAGAGGAATCGTTGTTCAACTTTGTTCTTTTATTGATTATATAGGTTTCCGCCTAAATATTAGCTTGGAGTCTCTCACGTATGTGCTTTTATAACATAAGTACTATACATTCTCAAAAAGCAAGAGAGATCTATCATAGTTCAAAGATCCTATCCACAAGTGTGTAACAGAGCCTGGAGAGAGCCTCTGAAGAAAAGAAGAATTACTTAGTACCACATCAAAACCTTGTTTTTCTATAATCTTTAATTATGTCAGAACCCAAGCCTACTATACGCTACTCAGTGGCACCCGTTACGTATCCTAACCCTAATTCATCTTCTCACCATCAAATCACTCAATATGATACCTTCATGCCGTAATCCATCGCTCCACCTTCCATACACTCAAGATGAAAACCTTCATGTACAGCCTGAACCCCTACAACCTAATGCCTACAATCACCTCAACCTGCTTGTCAATGAATAAACTCAAACCAACGCCCGACTGGGTCAGCAGTACCCTAATAATGTTCTACAGTCACAACCGTTTCAACAGTTCCAAAAAAACCCATCCCTATTCTCGTGTCAAACAAATCAAAATTTCCTTAATCTAGAGAAGTAAAAATATAGATATGCTATGGAAGATGTGATTATCTGGATACAGAATGCTGATCATAGAAATCTTTGGAGGATTGATCATAAGGGAACAGTCCAAATAGGTTGATGAAAAGAACAAAAGTAAATACAAATGTTCATTTGACCTCCTGGTTTCATCTTGATGAACATGTTGCTAGGAACATGTTGCCGAAGACTACAAGTACAATGGGGAAAATAAGGTGATAACCTGTCGCTTCAGCTCTACCTTGAAGATCATAAATGCCCCTGATTTTCATCATCTATATGATGCAAGGGATATTTAGTTTGCAGTTAAGGCTAAGGTTTGGGTGGTGAAAGAAGAATCGAAGAAATGAAGAAGACTAATGGCTAAACAGCCGTTTGTAGAATTCAAGATCTGTGACAGAAGAAGTAAGGCCGTACATAAGTGTTATGACAATTACATGAAGATTCCTGAGTTCAGCTGTTGAATCAATTGCATAGGCAACGGCCAAGACAATTATGACATCAAACACTGAAGTTTCTAAAGCCCCTTCCTTCTACGTGGTTCGCAGTTTGTTTCATTAAAAACAGAGGAGAGTTGGCCTTGAATCTAATGAGCGTTGAGGATCTTTATAAACAAAAACTAATTCCTTGAACTTGATGACCAGAATAGGGTACATGAGATATTGGTTGTTAAAGTATGCTAGCTGCTACCCACTCATTGCAGCTTTCATTTGTCACTGTATGCTTGTTCAGGCACAAAGCCTACTTATATCGATCATGGGGGGTCACATCGTATTGTATTCCATCAGTTCTCAGTACTTCTGGTCGTTTCTGATAACGTAATAGGAATGTGTTTCTGGCAACTCATTTGTTGCTGAGAATGAACAAATCAAGATATGATCTATGAGACTTTGACCAGTTTGATGCAGATTTGGAATTGGAAGAAATGGACATAAAGAGCAAATGGACAAGTATGGCTCTCTTTGAGTATTAACAGGTTTGAGAAGAAGACAGGACGACAGATGAACTACAACAACACAGCCTGCTAGATATTGACAGAATGACGTGTTATATGCTTACAAATGTCTTCATTGGGACCATTTTGCTAGGAGAGTGTAATGTGAAGAACAGTGTATGATAATGGCTAGGTATGTCTGCTTTTAAGGTCACAGAAGTTTAATACAACGGAACCAAAAAGGCTATTTGGTCTCCGTTTATTCCATTGTTGAATTGTCTTTAATGCAGCAGAAAAAACACGATTGGTGCAGTTGATAAGGTAATATTGGGATGATGGCTAGGAACTTCATGCTGATAGTGCTGATGTCTATTCTGAATGCTTGACTGCTGAGTTTGACTGATATGGGGATATCCTCCCTAAGGTACAAAATTGTCCCTATTGGATTGTGATTCTAAGATAATGGATCTTAATCATATGTATAAATAATCTTTTGATAGACTATATAATTATATTGTTACATTAAAGTTCAGCATATCAGCTATCGTTAAAACATTAGAATCACAAAAAGAGTGGTATCATAAAACTCAGCTTGCATTAGAAAGAAAAATTAGGTTGTTTATCTCTGCTAATAACTAGAAAACGCCACTAACACAACTGAGTTATAACTGAAAAATTACATGATCAGAGCACAAAAAGAAAAAGAAAGAATGGGAAGTTGTAAGTTTTGAAGCGAACAATTAGCTAGATTGAAAAATGGAAGGAATCTTTCCAAGAACATAAAAAATTTGATGCGATATCTCTATTTCTACAAGAACTAAAGTTTGTCCTAGGATTCAAGAGTACTTTGGAGTATATTGAAGTTTTGAACTTGTCCCACACCTAGTGTCATTTTTACTCAACCGCTGTATGAAGAAAGGAGGTTAAAACCTCTTACTCAACGTTTGACAAATGTGCTGGTGGAAATGCATGCTGTTCCTCCTCCTAAACAGGAACATATATGCCCCGCCCAAACCAAGTCTGACAGAAATATGAGGAAACACAGGAAAGTTAGGTTCGAAGTCTGATAACAACATTTCTGACACTATTTATAAACTAATGACCTTTGGTCTCTTGTTATAACAGTTGACAAGTCTTCATACTCTGAGAACCCTCATCCATTGATTCAAGCCTCAAGACCCAGACCAAAGACATCCCACCTCTTTTTGATATCCAGGACTTTGCCAAAGTCTGATGTAAAATGAAGACCCAAACTCCACCACTGGCAGTCTATGTTTTTCTAGTTCGTAGAATGTAAAATCTAATCTCCTAGATTATTGTAATAAAAAGTGGAATGAACAATAGAATGGTGTAAAAAAAACAATTCTGTGCGTGTTAAATGAAAATGTTTTTGTTGTGGTATGTAAATTCATTTGATTAAAGATTGTACTTTTATTCATGTATAGACACTGTCCCTTATAAATCTAAAGCAGCATCTGTTTCCTGCTGTAGTTATATTGTAGGAATTCGTCCGATCTTTATACTTATAGCTGATAGGAATCTGATCCTAGCCCCCCTTGTTAGTAGAAACATATCAGCAGTCAACTCTGCAGATATACCAAAACTACTAAACGATTGGCCAACCTACTGGTTGGTCTAAACTAGTTTCTGCTCTAGTATAACCACAGATTTCTGTGGTAGATACCAAGTTTCTGCTGGAAAACCAGTTTCTGCTGGTTCCCCAGTTTTTCTGCTGTAGACAAAGTTTCTTCTTGGTATACCAGTTACCGCTGGTTCCTCAGTTTCTAGCTGGTTAGACCAGTTTTCTCTCTGTTATACCCAGTTTTCTGCTGTAGATCAGTTTCTGCTTGTTTGCCTCAATCCTGCTAAAAGCTCAGCATAAGATTCATACCATCTTTTGTACATTTAATAACTAATTAGGCCAAACGTAATAAGAGATCCTATTGATTAAGGACGAAAGGGATACTGCTTTTAAGATACCTCAGCAGATAACTCCTTGGAGGAATCAAAGACAACACAAATTTTGGGGGTCCATAGAAATGGTGGATTCTCATCAAACCACATGTTTCACACTTAATGATCCCACAAGGCAGGCTCAAGTCATGAAATGACTTGGTAATCTCTCAGTTACAAAGTATTTTTATTGTTGTATGATTTGGTAGGGTGATCCTAGAACAGATAAAGACATAGGTATACGGTTTATAAAGTGGTTGCTCAAATAAGTATGCACTAGTGCAACAATGAGAAGCTTGATGATTTTGTGCAGTCAAAAGGGAGGCATGTGCAAATTGGAGGTGGAAGATGTTAAATATCAGTAAAATGCACCATTAAAGACTTCAAAGTTTGACTTTGAAAATGTCTACTATGTTTGAAGAGCTACATCACTTAACAACGTTGTTGCATCTGTATTCCTCAAATATGTGAAAACAAGAACAAATTCTTCTTCACAGTAACAGCTGATTGTTTGTGTGCTTACCGAAGAATTCCAATTACCTGATGAAAGTCAGGTGGTACTCAAAATTCCTAGGAAATGTTGATCTCTACACCTTCAGCATCTCAGAACTACAACCAGAACAAAATGTTACTTGTTTAATAGCAAAAGCATCCTTGGATGAATCCACCAGATGGCACAGACGGATGGCTCATGTGAACTTCAAAACAATCAACAAGTTAGCTAAGGAAGGTCTGGTTGCTTATCTGGGTTACCTCTCATGTTTCACCAATGAACACAACTGTGTTGTCTGCAACAAAGGAAAAAAATGAAATCAACATAAGGCCTATCCTATAAGCTTCTTATAAGCATATTTCTGCTGTGAGACTTATTACTGAAACTCTGCAATTGCTGCATATGGACCTTTTTGGTCCTATCAATATCAGGAGTATTGACCATAAATACTACTCCTTAGTGGTTACTGATGACTTTAGTAGGTTTTCTTGGACTTTCTTTTTGAGTACTAAGGATGAAACATTTTATGTTCTTAAAGAATTCATTACCTTAATAGAAAACCAGCTGAATAAAAAGGAATAAGGTGTGATAATGGGACAGAGTTCAAAAATGCAAAACTTATTGAACTCTGTGGGGAAAAGGGAATTAAGAGGGACTATAGCAATCCCAGAACCCCACAACAAAATGGGGTTGCTGAGCGGAAAAATAGGACTCTTATAGAGGCCGCTAGAACCATGTTGGCGGACTCTAAATTACCTACCATGTTTTGGACTGAGGCTGTTAGCACGGCTTGTTATGTTTTAAACAGGGTGTCTATTACTAATCCCCATAATAAAACACCTTATGAATTGATATCTGGGAAGGTTCCTCAGATAAGTCATCTTAAACCTTTTGGGTGTCAAGTAACTATCCTTAATACAAGTGACTATTTGGGAAAATTTGAGGGTAAAGCTGATGACGGTTATCTTGTTGGGTATGCTTCAAATAGCAAGGCCTATAGGGTTTATAATCTACCAAACAAGAGGGTAGAAGAAACCCTGAATCTGAGATTTTTAGAAGATAAACCTAATGTTCAGGGAATTGGTCATGAGTGGTACTTTGACCTTGACTATTTAACTGATTCACTAGGTTATACTCGTTTTAAAACTGACACACCTGCAGGTACACAAGAAACTAACATAAATGCAGGTACACAAGATCATGATTCAGATTCAGAAGTAGATGAGCAAGTGATCGTGGTTCCTTCATTTCCTTCTAACAGATTTGCAGGTCCTTCATCCAGCAATGGTCCTAGTATTATGGAACGCAATGCAGATTATGCAGAAGAGCTTGCTAAGCTTCAAAGACAAGAATATGAAGCTAAGGACGCAGCTGCACGATATGGTTATTTGTTCTCACAAGCAACAGCAGAAATACTATGTCAAGCTGAAGCTGAAATTCGAAACCAAGGTGTTTCTGCTGTTACGGATCCTGCTGGCATTGATTCTGCTGTTAGGGAACCTGCTGGTATTGTTTCTGCTGATGGTGTATCTACTGGCAGTCCTTCTGCTGATAGTGATCCTGCTGGTGTAATCCTGCTAGGTCATTTTCAACTCTGTGGTAGTTATGAACCTGTGATCAGGGCAATCCTGTAGTCAGTTACATCTGTTTCTGCTAATTCATTCCTGTACATGCTGATGTAGTCTACACTTCCTCCTGGTTCAATCTTTGGATCGGAGTGAAAACACTAAACGATTTCCAGTCCCTTTCTGATGTGTGCAAGGCTCAACTCCTCGTCTGGAATCTTCACATCGTTCCTCTTATGATGATGATTTTAGTGCTACTTCTTACACAATTTAGCACCGGATGTGGACGTAGAATCCAGTACCTACAAAACGTATCGTGTTAGTGAACACAAAATTCATCCTAAGTCTTTAGATTCTTGGTGATCTGGCTTCTCCAGTTTGCAAGAAGCAGAGCTCAAATATCAGTTTGGTGAAAGTGCTTTATTGGATATATTCAAAATCAACAAAGGACAATCATACAGACAACTTCATTGTCTGTCTGATTGCTTCTTTCTCAGTTAGAACAACTAGTATAGTATAGCACTTGTGGATCCTGATTGGGTGGGTTGATGTATGCAAGAAGAGATGCAACAGTTCATCAACAAGCAAGAAGTATGGACTTGTCCCTTTACCTGCTGAGCAAACATGCAATAGGGACAAAATGGATATGAAGAACACAGAGGGATGACAGAGGAATAGTTGTAAGGAATAAGCAAGGTTGGTTGCACAGGGACACCGACAAGAGGAGGGCATTGATTATGATGAGGTATTTGCACCAGTGGCCAGAATAGAGGCAATCAGACTGTTTTTGGCTTTTGCTTCTTATATGGGCTTTCTGGTATATCAGCTGGATGTTAAGAGTGCCTTTCTCTATGGAGAAATTGAAGAAGAGTATGTCAATCAGCCTAAAGGGCTTGAAGATCCTTTTCTTCCCAAAGCATGTATACAGAGTGGGTTAAAAGTTTGTAATGGACTGCTATCAAAGCACCTCGAGCCTGGTATGCAAGATTGTCTGCTTTTCTGTTACAACCATAATTACAGAGAGGTCCTATGACAAGACACTGTTCATCAAGAAAGATACCAGGGATATACTTTTGGTACAGGTTTATGTGGATGACATCATCTTTGGGTCAACCAATAAAGCCTGGTGTGATGAATTTGAGGTGTTGATGAAAGGTGAATTTGAAATGAGTGCTATAGGAGAGATGACTTTCTTCTTAGGTCTACAGGTGAAACAGTTGCCTGATGGTATTTTTATCAGCCAAGACAAGTATGTTAAAGACATGCTTACTAAGTTCGACATGGAATCTGTAAGAACTGCAACAACACCCTATGAAGCTGCTAAGACCAAATTGAAAGATGAAACTGATCCTCCAGTTAATGTACATTTGTACAGATCAATGATTGGTTCACTTATGTATCTCACAGCTTCAAGACCTGATATAATGTTTGCAGTTAGTGCTTGTTCCAGACATCAAGTTACTCCACTGACTTCTCATCTGAATGCAGTCAAGAAAATTTTCAAGTATCTAAAGGGGCAACCAAAACTCGGCTTGTGGTACCCTAAAGATTCTCCCTTTCAGTTGGAAGCCTACAGTGACAGTGATTATGCTGGCTTCATTGTGATACCCCCCCCACCCCCCCCCCCCCCCCCCCCCCCAACCTGAAATCCACTAATGGTGGATGTCAATTTCTGGGCAGACGGTTAATTTCATGGCAGTGCAAGAAGCAGACTATTGTGGCTACTTCTTCTAACTGAGGGGTATTTGTTGCTTGCTGTCTAGTGTTGTGCACTATTGTTCTGTGGTTTAGAACCAGATGCTGGATTATGGATTTAACTTATGAATTCCAAAATCTACATAGAAAAACCAGAGCAATCATATGCATTGTGAAGCAACTACCTGTCTTCCATCAGCGGACCAAGCATATTGAGATTAGGCATCACTTTATAAGAGATGCCAATGAGAAGAACTTGATTCAAGTGCTGAAGATTCACACCGATGACAATGTGGCTGATTTACTGACCAAGGCATTTGATGGACCAAGATTTGCGTATCTGGTGGTCCATATTGGGATGGTGAATCCCTCTTTCGTGAATTGAGGGGAGGTATAAGCCTAAGGGGAGGCTTGTTGTTGTACATTTGTATATTCTAACTTTCTTGCAGGTGGATATGTTGTTTTGTGGGATACTATTTTTTTGTGATTTCAGGTCGACAATACTGCTGCTAGGTGTACATTCTTCCTGCTGACAGGATTGGTTTCTGCTGGTAGTACTATGGTTCTGCTGGTAGCTATCCTTTCTGCTGGACGATTGGTTTCTGCTGGTAGTATCCAATTCTGCTGCTAGTTGTACATTATTCCTGCTGACAGGTTGGTTTCTGCTGGTTGTACTATGGTTCTGCTGGTAGTTATTCTTCCTGCTGGACGAATGGTTTCTGCTGGTTGTACTATGGTTCTGCTGGTAGTTATCCTTCCTGCTGGATGCTTTTACGTCGACGGATGAATCGGTATTTTCGGCTGAACCCAGATGTGGATGTTGTTTGGACCTCTGGAGGGATGTCAATCTGTTGTGTCAGTCCCTTCATTCTGATGATGTGGAAGAGTTTTGGAGAACACAAGATGAATGGGTTGTGAGCAGCTGGAAGTTGTATCCCAAGAGCTCTGTTCATGTCTTGGACTTAACGAATGGGAAAACTGTGTATATGTTTGTGGACAAGGTATATCCTATCCGGGCAACACTGCTTGAACGGATGTTACGCCACAGGCTCACCGTTCCACCCTCATACTGTCGGGATGTTGTTGTTGCTGGGAATATTATTCAGACGGTCCAGACTGGCTTACGGCAATCATATGAATGTCTTGCATCTGCTCCTATGTAAGTTGTTTCTGTGTTAGTGTTTGTATTTGCTTCAATAGTTTAGTTGCATTATTCAAAAAAAAACACATATGTACTCTTAGATATCGTGTTGTATACCTTTGGTGTTAGTGCTTGCACTGCACGACAAATGGTTTTCAACTCACCATGGCTAACAGCCAAGAAAGAGTCTGGCTCACCATTGCAAAACCAAGTTTAGGGGAGGATTGTTGGGAATTATTGAAAACGACTAAGTGTCGTTTCTGCTGATAGAGATGTTCGTTTCTGCTGGAAGACTTAGAAGCCGTTTCTGCTGATTATGTTCCTGCTGGTCATGTTCTCATTTCTGCTGACAGATATAGAATCTGCTGATCTTA